>JAZHYW010005733.1:0-22899 GCA_037355805.1 Ixodes ricinus
TTCTCGCTTTATTTTTTTCAAGTGGGATACCCAAGTAGCCCAAGCGCTTAAGGCCCTGTCACACTGAGGCAAGACGACGGCAACAGCAACACAACACGTTGTCCGACAGTCGGGCAACTTGTTGCTCGCTCCCCGTGTTGTCCCACAAACCTGTCACATCGTGGCAACAGCAGCACAACATGGACGACAACTAAAATGTTGCCTCGGTATGACAGCTTTCGGCAACAAAAACAGCAGCAACTTGTGTTGGACAACGTGTTTTGCCTTGATTGCTGAGCTGAGCGAATTTCGGGCCGGCAACACGACAACATAGATAGCTTCGATGGCAGAGCTTGTTCCCTATGAATAACTGAATAACGTCTTACTCAAATGAAGGCTTGGAAAACGTTAGATAATAATAATTAAGGCTGGCAAGCAGCTAAAATATTTTTATGAATGTTGTTACTGTGTAATTACCGAAAGCGATTGTCGAGATGGTCACAGCTAGGGTCGTGAACGTTCAGAGTGGTGTTGAAATTAGAACCGTCGAGAGACCAGCTCACATTACTGCTATGAAATAAAATGGCATGCCTACTCACCCTCTGATAAAGTATAATAAAAATAATCCTGGAAAGCGAAGATTAAAAAATCGAAGCATTTAAACGACCACTCTGATCATGGTTGTTGATGTTTGGAACTTAGAAACAGCCGCTACCAGACACCTGATTTGTTTCAAAAATACCCAGGACGTTTTGGGGAATGAAGCGATCACATAGCAGGCGGTAGGTTAAAGCGTTGAAAAGTTTTATTCCACCATAGTTGACTATCGAAAAACTATCGATAGTACTATCGATAGTCGACTATCGAAAAACTATCGATAGTCGACTATCGAAAAACTATCGATAGTCGACTATCGAAAAACTATCGATAGTACTATCGATAGTCGACTATCGAAAAACTATCGATAGTACTATCGATAGTCGACTATCGATAGTTCTGCGACACTATCGATAGTTTTGGAAAAACTATCGATAGTATCGATAGTCGGTTTATCGATAGTTTTGCATCACTAGGGAGAACAGTTGTCATTGTTCGCAAAATCGCGTTGAGGGCCGTTCGACATCGCTCCCCTCCTTCGTTTCCCGTGAATGTCGAGCAGAAACGCTTGAATGGCAGGCACTTGCCGGCCCTATTTCTCACAGTGGAAGAGAACAAAAAAGGAAACGCAGCATGCATCAGAAATGTTAAGCGGAAACTTTCAGGAGGGGCAAGTAAACGTCAAATGCCAAACCGCAAAACATATACGTAGAGTATCACGCTGAGCTGGTTTTCACAGTCCCAAAAGTGGCTGAAAATTTTCTAGCCCATAGGGAGCACAAGAATCGCACCAGGCGCATCAGCATCTGCAACATGAAGGCGGCTTAGACGCGGTTTTTGGAAAGGTGTATAGTCCGAATTGTAAAAATTATCATGCACAATACACCTCGACAAACGCCTGCTTTCTTTGCTGGAAAAGAAGCTTTTGTTATGCAGTCGGTATCATCACCAAAATTGTTGCTTCATGAAATTTATCACGCCTCGTCAAGATGGAGTTACAAAAAACTACGTTCCCTGTCATGTTGTATCACACCGAGACTGCGGTGGATGAAATCGGAAGAACTTTCAGTAGAAGGAACAGACACAGAGAACGTCTCTGTGTATGTTCCTTCTACTGAAACGTTCTCTGTCTCTGTTCCTTCTACGAAAGTTCTTCCGATTTCAGCCACCGCAGTCTCAGGTATAATACAACATGATTAGCTACCACCAGCTCGCCTGCACTTTCACCGTCTTTTCACTAATACGTTCCTGTATTGACCGCAACCAGTAGACTGTCCGCACGCCTAAGATTTTAACATTAAAGTTACGTATATTCAGTGGCCTTATGTACAAAGACATACAGTGTTTTTTCTTCTGAAAGCAAATACAAACTGCATTTCCTTAAATTGTTTCAAGACAATTTTATACCTAATCGAACGGCAGCTAAAATGGCATTTACGCCAAATGGCATTCAGTGTAAATGTCATTTAAACACTGCCACACGGCAACTCAAATGCCATTCAACCTAAATGCCATTTCAGGTAAACTGAGTTCGTAAACCGTACTCTCGGCGGCAGCGCTCGGCCCGTGTTACGGGATTTTTTTAAAAAGAGGGCATATATTGCGGAAGCAATTTTTGCGTCGTTTTAATTACGAAAATAATTTGTTTAACGCATATTTCGCACACACTTTACGTTCCTAATTGTTTAACCTACTCACGGCTCCAGTTATCCAGTAGGCCTAATGGCGCTAATGCCTCTGTACCGCTGAAACTGTCGTGTGCTCGCCTCGGTCGGCTGCTGGTTCGTTGGTTCCAGTTGCGCTCAGCATTTACGCGTTTTAACGATGTCGGAAGGAGCGCCTGCCGGCAAGAAGAGGCCACCTGTCAATTATACCACCCGCGAGACGTCGGTAGAACTTTGTGAGACGAGCACCTCGAATGTCTTCGGTAGCAGAAGCGGAACGGCGGGTTCTGCACCGGCATTCGGGCGTTTCTAGAAGCCCTCAGTTTCCTCAAGACACATGTCGCAGTCCATCACAACACCGAAACCTCAAGGAACATGTTTGGGTAAGGTATAACTTTAACGGTGGGCGTAACCAACAGGAGCACGCAAAACAATAAGCGGAGCGGACGGCCGCCTAGTGTTTGTTTTGCGTGTGTGGGTCGTCGCGGCACTGCATACTTCGAACGAGTTCAATGCACGACCGGCTTGGTCGTGGTTCATAGTAGCTGTCTTCGCCTAGCAGTGCTTTAAATTTCGCGTTTGTTGCTCAGGCGACAGCTCCTGAGGTTTGCTGACATGGCTTGTCAAATGTATTACCGCCGTGTAGAGATTCTGGGAAGAATGCAAGACGACAAAAAGAGGTTACTTTTTTTTAAGTGGTACAAATCTTGTAAATGGTCTGCTGTTCTAATAAACGTAGTGTAGGTATTCGCCACCGTTACCTTTTACCGGCTTTTACATTCCCATTGACGTGCTCCAAAAGAAATAAAAAGAAATGCTGGATGAAGTCAGTCTCTTAATGTTTCTATTTCTAGCTTTCTTTGATGTTGGATAATCCCATACTGTTTCAAAGCTGCTACGTGTGTTTACATGATACGTGAACAATTTTATTCCGAAACATCCCAAAAATTGTTTGATAAGGTGTTGCATATATACATTGAATACAGTTGCTGCACAGTTGCTACTTAAGATATCTACATGTTCCAGAAACATCTGCTGCTGGGGGCCACCATAGAAGTAGGCAAAGTGATCTGGCTACATTACAAAAAAATCTACAAGTTCCTGGGATCACTGCCTCTAAATAACAAGTGGCAGTTTCTTGCAGCCATGGCCACTTGTGTGACATTCTCACTTGTTTTCAGACGTGCTGTGCAAAAGCACTGCAGGAAGAGTAACCTTTGTCAGGTACCTTTTGGAAAAGCAGCAATAAAAGAATGGTGTGGGGCTGACGAGGACAGTGCAATGGCCAGCATCAGGGCCGCCACCGGTATTTACCCCAAGATACCAGTGGCAATGTCAGTGATGATGCCACGAGTTCCAGAACAGGCCGACGAAGCAGGCCTTTTAATGCAATCTTCTCCCACTTGGCTCAGTACAGCTCCCAGCCCGGACGGAGAGGCATCACAGGCCAGCACTATGGGACGTGACACATCGTAGTGAGCTAGAACATCTGAGGATTCTAGCAGACCCTTGGCATGCTTGTACGCCTCTGCTTCCGTCTTCGCCGAGGCCCACACCTTATCCTTATCCAAAAGGAGATAAAAAGTTCCAACACATGGGCGGCCCCTTAAAAAAAAAAAAAAACGGCCATAGAGGTTCAGAGCTCTTGAGAATGACTTTAGTTCTGTCTTGTTCGTCGGTTCCGGAGCTTTCTTCATGGTCTCCACCTTTTCGGCCGAAGGACTGGCATCGTCCTTGTTGGTACGGTACCACAGGGACGATACTTCCTTGACTCGGGAAGCGCACTTGTCAGCGTTCAGACGCAGGCCGTTGCACTGGATGCGCTGCAGCACCCTCTGCAGCCAATCGTCGTGCTCAGCTACCGTTTGTCCGCTGACGAGAATGTCATCCGAAATACCCTACACTCCTTCAAGGCCGTTCAAGAGTTCTTCCAGATGAAGATGTGGGGTTCTGCCTGGCGCTGTTAGTATATTAGTAGAGGTATGAAGGGAAAGAGAGGTGCCTAAGGAAAGGAGTGGACCGACGTTTCAACCAAACGGTCTCCTTTGGGAATACTAAAAGGGGAGACGACAGATCAAAATGTATATACAAAAGGCGGAGGTAACATTTGACAGATGTGACGTCATGGAGTCAGAGAGGGAGGAAAAGTTGTCTAGTGAGGTGCAGAAGGTCTGCAAGTCAACAAGTGAAGGAATGCGGGCGGGGGGGGGGAGCTTAGGGCACCCCTTGTCGCCACCCAAATTAGGGAAAGAGAGCGGAGGGGGTGAAAGGGGAATGTCTAATAGCCGAAAGGAAGTTTTTTGTTTAGATCGGAAGGGAATTTCGTCTTTAGGTTAAACATTAATCTGTTTGTTTCCTTTTTGCGTGAGGTGGGTGTGTAAAAGCAACGATTTCCCGATGCATACTCGCAAGTCTAGTTTGGAATGACTCGTGGAGGAGAATTGTTTAGACACGTGTGCGGAGAGGTCGTGTTAAAGTTGGCCTGCTATTTCTAGTGTGACAAGTCTATCTCGGAAGCGTTCGTGGAGTCGGTGGTCAATTCCGCCGATATATAATAAGGTCGGACAGAGTGTGCAGGAAGTAATGTATATCAAATTAGAAGAGTTACGGGTGTGATTGCCACTGATTCTCACTGGCAAGCAGGGAGGAGGGCCGGTCTGTTTGCACGTAAGACATTTCGGGGTGCCGCACGGCATGGTACAGTTGAACAAGGTCAGAGGTTTTGTGGACTGGTTGCTGTACACTAGAAGGGATCGTAAGTTGGGCTACCGACGGTAGTTAGGGCAGCTGCTTTATAAATAACTTCAGAGTGTACAAGATAAAAAGCGGCGTCCATGATTAGTTTGTCAGGCCTGGGCATGGAGGGATGGAACGTGAAGATGAGGGGGTTGCCCGGTTCAGATCTTGGTAGGGGAAAGAGGGCGTCGTGCCGAGAAATGTTAGAAAAGCGACTGCTCACATTGCGCAGAAAGCCGAGTGGGTATAACTATGTTCAGTAAAGAAGGCGGTCATCGTCTTAAGCTGTTGATGGAAATCTATGTCGTCGCTGCAAATCCTACGGAGGCGAAGGAATTGTGAAAAGGGAATAGAGTTGATTTGGGATCTAGGTTGGTTTGAGGAGTAAAGAAGGTAGCTATGGTATGGTGCCTGGAACGCGTCTCCGACTGGTGTGTTTACCGCGCCCCAAAAAGTGGTCCCTCGATTTCCGCCTGATGACGTTATAAAAGTGTCATGCTGTCGCCTGTCGTGATCCTGGCGGCGTCCCAGCAGCTGTGGCGGATGTGGCAGACGCCTGTCCTGCTGCAGGTCGCTCTCCACTGTGACAGTCCACGGAAGCTACACAAGCCGAAAGTTGGGACGCCTGGGACGCCGTGACGACAGCGACACTCGCGTTCGCTCGCGCTTTTCGCCAGCATTTCTACGGCTAACCGCCAGGATCGCGACAGTCAACAGCATGACACTCCGGCTTTTGTGACGTCAGTTGTTGCCACTTGGGGACCACTTTTGATGTATGGGCGGGATAGGACGCTAAACACACCAGTCGGAGACGCGTTCCAGGCACCATAGCTATGGCTGTCAGTGGGTTTATAGTGCACAGAGGTGTGGAACCTCTGACCGTCACTAGTGATTTTTAAGTCTAGGAAGTTGTCAGAGCATTTCAATATCACTGAGATAAACTTAGGGAGGGGTGGGCGTTACAGAGTGCATTGGTGAAGCGGTCAACTACGGGAGGGGGGTCAAGACCAAAGATGTCGTAAAATAATGACCATAGAATTAAGGGTGCGTGTGTGGGAAGGAATTAAAGAATAGTGCTCGACGTAGCCAACAAAAAGGTTGGCGAACGAGGGACCCATCTTAGTGCCCATCGCTACACCACATTTTTGGCGATAGAAGGAGTAGTTGAATTGGAAGGCGTTTAGTGTTAGGACTAGTTCGGCGAGGCGGATTATGGCGTGAGACGGGGGATTTTGAGAGGGATGCTGATCAAGAAAGTGTGAGAGAGCCTGTAGTCCTTCGGCGTGAGGAATTACAGTGTAGAGAGATGTGATGTCCATTGTGAAGAGGATAGTGTCGGGAGTCGGCGCCAGATTAGACAGGCGTTGGAGGATGCCTGTTGTGTCTTTAACGTAACTGGGCAGGTTTTGTACAATAGGCTGAAGGATCGAATCAACAAATGCGAAGATGAATTAAGTGGGGCAGGATATGGCGGACAGAATATGTCAGCCAGGGGATTCAGCTTTGTGAATTTTGGGAAGGAGGTAGAATGAGGCAGCGTGGGGATGACGAACAATTAGGCAATTTGCAGCGGGGTGAAGGGAGTTGGTTTCGATTAGGAGCTGTACGGTGGCTGTAATTTTATCTTGGAAGGCGGCGGTGGGGTCAGAGGAAAGGGGTTCGTAAAAATCAGAAACAGAGCTGTCGGACAGCCTCCTCGGAGTACAGATCACTGCACCAGACCACCACGGCTCCACCCTTATCAGTTGGCTTGATTACGAGGTCAGTGCGGTTTTGAAGGGATTTTAGAGCGGTAACTTCTTGTGGGGTGGCATTGCGGTATTTAGAGATTAGGTTGCTAGACGAGTTGGCAAGGATGCTACGACATGCTTTGATTGAATTGTCAGTTTCAGGGTGTTTGGCGGGAAGCGGGGTCCAGATACTAGTTTTTGGGTTAATGGTGTCGAACATGGTACGATTAAAGTTAGACGGATGCTGGGTGAAGTGGGCTTCTAAAAGTAGGCATCGGAAAAATTGTTCGCTCTCGACATGTAAAGAAAAAGGGTCAGGTCGGCTTCGAAGTGCAGGGACGAAGGACAGGCCCTTCGATAAGATAACGTGTTCAGGGGCAGTGAGGGGTGAATCTTCTGGTATGGTGACGTCATCAATGTGTTGGATGGCGGCCTGATCATTTCGAGGCAAGAGAGTGTCTAGTTTCCTTGATTTAGAGGCGAGACCATCGGCATAGAGATACGAGTTGACTTCAAGAATTTTGTCGACAAGTTTGCGTGAGTGAGAATGGAAAGATAAGTCAAGGGACTTGAGGAGTCTTTTAGCGACAATGAGGTTTGGGCGTAACTGGGCACAGTGGTCATTATGATATCTCAGATGCGCCTTCACTAGGTGGAGAGCAACATTATCTAATATTTGATTGTGACGCTTTTGAAGGGCCGCAGGGATTCTCATTGGCAGGTTGGGAGGAGGGCCGGTGTGTTTCCACGCAAGACATGTCGGGGTGCTGCACGGCATGGTACCGGGGCGTAAAGTCAAAGGTTTTGTGGGGTTGCTGCGTACAAAAGGGATCGTAAGTTGGGCTGATGATGGTAGGTTAGGACGGGTGCTTTAGAAATAACTTTAGAGTCTACGAGGTGGGAACTGGCATCCATGATTAGTCTGCCGAAACCTGGGTATGGAGGGATGGAACGTAAAGATGATGGGGTTTAAGAGTGGTTGCTGCATACTAGAAGGGATTGTAAGTTGGGCTGATGATGGTAAGTTAGGACGGGTGCCTTAGAAATAACTTTAGAGCCTATGAGGTGGGAAGTGGCATCCATGATTAGTTTGCCGAGCCAGGGTATGGAGGGATGGAACATAAAAATGAGGAGGTTTCGGACTAGTTGCTGCGTATTAGAAGGGATCGTAAGTTGGGCTGACAATAGTAAGTTAGAGTGGGTGCTTTAGAAATAACTTTATAGAGGCTACGAGGTGGGAAGTGGCGTCCATGATTAGTTTGCCGAGCCTGGGTATGGGGGGATGGAACGTGATGATGAGGGGGTTGCAAGGTGGTTTAGATCTTGGTTGGGGAAATAGGGCGTCATGCCGCGAAATGTTAGAGACACGACTGCTCGCATTGCACAGAAGGCCGAGTGGGCAGCTACTTTCAATAAAGAAGGCGGTCATTGTCTTAGAGGGGCACTGAAGTGGATTGTGATATCGTCTATTTATTGTCATACCTAAATCTATGAACTTTAAGCATCCTAAAAAACCTGAAATTACATCATGATGTACAATACCCGAGACTGTGGTAAAAGCTGGGAAACTTGGTCGAAGAAAAAAGGCAGGGGAAAAGAATGTCGGTGGCCGGTGATTAGGTTGTGGATATATAACTTTGAGGAAATAAACACAGCAGGTGAGTTTGAGACATTCTTTTCCCCTGTCTATTTTCTTCGACCAAGTTTCCCAGCTTTTACCACAGTCTCGGGTATTCTACATCATGATCAACTTCCACCAGCTCGCCTGCGCACTTACTGTTTTTTTCGGTGAAATTACATACAAGGGCGACCAATTTTCCTATTAAAAATCCAATCAAAGATTGTGGAACGCCCTCCTTTCTGCGCCGTGGCGCAGAACACCAGAGGGTGCCACCGGACGGGAAGGCAGCAGGGGAGGGCACGTGACAGCCAATTACAAGTGATGGTTTTCCGGCAGACTAAATTTTCGAATACGTGCACCTTCGAAAAATTAGTCCGCCGAGAAGCCATCACTCGTGATTGGCTGTCGCATGCCCTCCCCTGCTGCCTTCTCGTTCGGTGGCACCCCTGGTGTTCTGCGCCACGGCGCAGAAAGGGTGGCGTGCCACAATCTTTGATTGGATTTTTAATAGGAAAATCGGCTGCCCTTGAATGTAATTTCAAATTTTTTTAGTATGCTTAAAGCTAGTAGATTGAGTTATGTCAATAAGTAGTCGATCTCAGAATCCACTTGAGTGCCCCTTTAAGCTGTTGACCGAAATCAATGTCGTTGCTGCAAATCCTACAGAGGCGAAGGATTTGCAGCCTCAAACGCCTTTTTGAACTCCACCGTTGGTTTGCCAAGGGGACAACGCTGCACCCCTTTGTCCCGGACACCGCAAACCAAACGATCCCATAGCATATCTGACAACGTCTCACCAAAGTTGCAGTGTTCGGAGAAGTGGCACAGGGCGGTGACGAAATTCGCGATGGTTTTTCCAGACTGCTGGCTGCGCTTATGAAATGCAAAGCACTGAACAATCACTGACAGGCACGGTGTGAAGTGGGCGGCGAGCTCCGACACAATGTCCGCATAGGGAGTCTAGCAGCACACATGACGAGCATATGACGGTGTAGATTGTCGGTCCACAAACACTACACAGGACTGCGCATTTCGGGGACCCCTCGACGATGTTGTGCACGGTAAAAAAAATTTAGTCGCTCCTTGTACAGGGGTTACGCTTCAACCCTGTCCAGGTCAAACTCCTCAAGATGTCCCAGCCACCCTATGATGACAACGTATGGCTCATCCTTTTCCGCCATGTGCTCTCGTCGTTGCCAAGTTGCCACGAAACTGTCGTTGCTCCAAAAAGTGTGGTTGCGTGCCTTGGAGTCTGAGGTTCTTCATTCTCGTCGCCACCCAAAGCTTTATTCAGGCGGCTGACTTGGCCGTGCAGGAAAGATGAGTTAGACAAGAGGCACATGGTTTATGACGAGTCCCCGGAATAGTAAACTTTTCAGTAAAACCAGCTTGACTTGACTTGGCTTGACTTCTGCTGACTTGCCGATGTTGCCAGATGCACACACACAACACTCGCAATGCTAGATTCCGTTTCACTTTAAGTGCAAGATCCAGGCTTTCAATGCTGCTACCAAGGATGCACGCTCATGTAGTGGGAGCATCGTTCAGGGCAACATGCTCATGCTCATAGCTTCAGCTTCACTCGCATATGAAGTAAATGAAACCATAGCCCCTGTATCCACTCTAATTCTCTAAGCCAGTAGTAGGCTGAAACGTATCCAGCACTACAAGAAGTTGGGAGTGATGCCGAGAATCTGGGAGGGTCGTCACATGTACGGAATCGACTGATCGACGTGCAGTTCCCTGCAAAATGATGTCTTGGGTTGGGTAAGGTTTGAGCATGGTGGATGTTATCAGGAACACGTGGTTACACAGGATCCGTGGGGACACGGCGGTCCCAGTGACTGTGGCCATATGTGCCTGGAGCGTCACTGCTTCCCGAGTGCTAGCCAGTGCCAACCTCTGGAACATGGTCACGACACTGCCTCAGCATCCCAGGGTTGAGATACTGGAACTGGTAGCAGTGGTCTAGGAGAGCCAGAAGAATCACTGTAGTTGGATAGAAACATTGCAACAGATGCATTAGTCCTCTTGGCATAAAATATCTTGCACCTTAGACATAGAATTCCCAAAATTGGAGATTCAATGGGGAAGCAGAGCAGTCCGAATTTCACCACGCAGCTAGCTTGGAACATTTTTTTGAAACTTCACAGAATGGAGAACGTTCTATAGTTTCTAAACATAGTATTTAAAGTGCTAGAAGCCGGCACTCTTGTCTCGTATTTAGAAACAGTTATTTAGTCATTTTCACCTCATCAAACATGCACACCAATTCCCCTTTTATTACAATTAAGAGGATGATCAATCCAGTTGTTTTATTCAAATTAAAGCGAGTTAACGAATAACTTTACAATGCTATACCAGTCAGTTTTGAGTGACACTCAGTAATAAAAAACCAAATAACTTTTTAATTTTTTTTTTAATTTGTGAGTTTGAAGCAAGATTGTCTGAATTTTCTATGAGCTAGAAAAACCATGTAGTGATATTATTTTTACTAGTTCAGACATCATTTTTTTTAATAAATCGTATTTCGTTACAAGAAACTTTTTTTTTTTTTTTGCAAAAAGAGTACTTACTATTTTTATCTTGCTTTGGTAGCCACTGGCGCTGGAACTTGATGTCACAGGTGGCATTCGTACAGCGACTCTCTATGACCTGCGCGAATCCTGGGGCAGTACGGTTATCCCGTGTGTGTTTCACCGTTCAGTGGTCTCGGCGGCGCTCACGATCTTCGGCCAGTCGCGTCGGAGGGATGCGATCACTTGGCAGTGGAGTGCACCACGACGAGCAAGTTGGCGATGGTTCTGTCCTCCGCAGTGGAGTATGGCTTTGCAGCGCCGACTCGCTTTCTCACTGGGGTGGTTAGGTGCACACAGGTCACCTGGCCAACCCAGCACTCTATGTAACGCCGACACACATTCACAAGGTACCTGATCACGTCGCCGGTATCACCCAAACGGCTGCTTGAAGATGTAGTACGTTAGTAGGTACGGTAGCCTGTCTTCGAACCGAAGCTCGCGGAATGCGTCTACGACGAAGATGACGGACGGCCTTCTCAACAGCCGGAGACGCTCGAACCAAGATCAACCCATACCGCCGTGATAGCAACGGCGGAAGCATAATACGGCGTCCAGGATCCCTCGCAGACGTAGAAGTGAACCCAGCAGACGAAGATCGAGCGTGAGGGACAACCAGAGCAAGCAAGCACTACCGAAATTACCGAAAGAACGGATAGCTGATAGCGAGCAAGCTGTCAGCTGTAGTGGCGGAGCACGGGAGGCTCGGCTTACGGATTGGCTTGGACGACGTAACGTTGGCCAATAGATTTCGCCTCACGCTTCGCTTTTTTTTTTTCGTCAGAAACCGAACACATTTAATCTAGTGAGCGCAAATTTCTATCCCGGTTTTTTGTTATATTTTGTTGTCCCAGCAGGCAACACAAAAAAAGTGTTTCGCCGTGTTAAAGTTGTTTATTGACGCAAACGTGATCTATGTGCACGGGACGACTTTGAGACTGCAATCGTAGTAAACATCACCTAAATGTCATTTTAGTTGTCGTCTGGCACGTCCCATCTTGAATGTCATTTGAAAACCTGAATGTCATTTGGCGTAAATGCCATTTTAGCTGCCGTCTGACAGGGGTATTGGGCTCGCATCATTAACGCCGTGTATCGCTTGAGCACCACACTGGAAATTTCCTACCTCCGTTCGGAAGGTGCGCTTATACCGTCATGTTTATTTCGCAAGACTTCATTCAGTATCAGCTATTAAGCGCAACTCTTAACCCATGAAGTAGGAAATTAGTTCTCTTTCCCTCAACTTGAGACCACAAACATAGGCTCGCAGTTGCAACTTAAATGTTCTGTTTTACTTCTAATGCCCGAGTCCAATTCAAGCGACAAACAGAAACAGACGACAACGACAATAATCAAACAAATGTCTTTCGCAATTTTATGGGCTTTGGAGGTTAATAAAGAGGCTATGCTCAAACACGAGCATCATGCACGCGAGGGTATCTTTGGCAGGCTTGCAATCACTCGTGTTTACTTCACAAGCACCGAACACTAAACGCCTGCAAAAATACTATCGCGAGCACGCAGCATACGTTTCAGGCTTGTCGCTGTCGTTTATTTTAGGAGTGCAGCTCTGATGGCCATGTCACACTGCGGAAACAGTCGTTGAATTTATTTCAGACCACACACTCCACCCAGTCCACTGACGACACAAGCTTGGGTGCCGCGTCGTGGCGGCCTGCGTCTGAGCATGTGGTAAGTTCGTTAAAAATGGGGGTGCTTTAACGACCTGTGTAACTGGGTTTGATGTTTCGAGCATTGTTCCATTGTCTCAGTCGTTGAATTTATTTCAGACCACACACTCCACCCAATCCACTGACGATACAAACTTGGGTGCCTCGTCGTGGCAGCCTGCGTCTGAGCATGTGGTAAGTTCGTTAAGAATGGGGGTGCTTTGACCAACGTTTATAGATACTTCTCCAGTTCCGTATCTCCTCGGCGCGCCTGTGGGGAGGAGGCGGCCCGGCGCGGTCCCCGCCACCGCAGCGCTGCGGTCGAAGGTTGCGCCATCAGGACGATCGCCGCTCCCTTGCGCGCAATGTTCAGCACGCCTACTGCAGCCCGGGATCTCGGCTGATTTCGCGAGTAACGCGCTATTATTTTAATTTCGGTCGTTTTTGAACAGAAGGTAACTTGCAAATGATGTAACACCGAAAATAATACGTACGTGCAAGCGGTTCAGCCTTGGCCCGCAGCGGTTGTCACTATGCTTGGTTGCCTCACGTCGTCAATAAAAACGAGCGAGACGAGGATCGTTCGCGCGGTCGGTATGAATTTATTCCATATATTCACAGAACGCACGTAGTGATTTAATGTCGCGAAAAAAAAAAAGCTGCGCGTCGCAATCGCGCCGTCCTGGGCATTTTTTTTTCTTTTTTGTCTTACAAAATATATCGATCTTACCTATGCTATTTTAGAAGATTTGCTCAACTTGCAATTTAGTAAAGTATCTACAGAAACTGCTCATTCACAACACATTACACAAGCCGTAACACAATCAATTTTATTTTGCTAACTCGCAAAAAATAAAAAAGGGCTTCAAATCACGCGCAAAACAAAGCCTGTTACAGTTAAAGCTCCACTATACAAGCTTGGCCTTTTTCCTTTCTCTTTGGGCCCTTATGGCACTATCGTTTTCTTGGCACTTTTTGCGTGCGAAAAAGTGCATACGTCACGTCACAACGAACGTCGTATCACAAACCGTCGAAAGCAATCACACACTCGAAGGGCAGAAAACCAACAGATCACGTAACAAACAGCGCGAACAGCGAGCGAAAATGCAAGCCCAACCACGTAACCGGAGCTGGCCTGGCCGGCACACACGCGCAAGCTTCGATCGCAGCGCCCTCGCAGTCCCTAGGGATCGGTCGCGCCCGCCTGGAGAGGGGCAGTTCGGGAACTGGAGAAGTATCTATAAACGTTGGCTTTGACGACTTGTGTGACTGGGTCTGACGTTTTGAGCATTGTTTCATTGTCTCAGTCGTTGAATTTATTTAAGACCACACACTCCACGCAGTCCGCTGACGACACAGACTTGGGTGCCGCGTCGTGGCAGCCTGTGTCTGAGCACATGGTAAGTTTCTTGAGAATGAGGGGTGCTGTGACGAGCCTTGTGACTTGGACTGATGTTTCAAGCATTGTTTCATCGGCTTAGTCTTTGAACAAACACAAACATCAGTTTTGGTCTGCGTGCAGTTGTACACTGAATAATATCACATTTGTTCCGGAGCACAAATGTGGCACTCATGGGGCACAGTTACTTTGTGGCGCAACGACCTCCTTCTCCTGAACACACAGTGACTACTAATAAAGGTGTTGAGAGAGGCAGTGTAAATTGGTCATAAAAATGCATGTGCTGTTTCGAGCACAATTACATTTACCCGGTCTTGAGACAGCCTCATTTTTTTTTTCAGACAACGTTCTCTACGTTGGCTGCTGATAACTCGGAATTAGGTGCCACGTCGTGGCTGCCTCTGTCCAAGCACGGGGTAATTTTGTTGAGAATGAGGAATGCTGTGGCAAGCTGTGTGACTTGGCCTGATGCTTCGAGCACTGTTTCATTGGCTCAGTCGTTGTATTGATTTCAGACGACACACTCCACGCAGTTCACTGACGACACACACTTGGGTGCCACGACGTGGCTGCCTGCGTCTGAGCATGTGGTAAGTTCGTTGAGAATGGGGGTGCTTTGACGACTTGTGTGACTGGGTCTGATGTTTCGAGCATTGTTTCATTGTCTCAGTCGTTAAATTTATATCACACCACACACTCTACGCAGTCCAATGGCGACAGAGACTTGCTTGCCGCGTTGTGGCTTCCTGCGTTCGAGCACGTGGTAAGTGTCAGAAATGATGGGCACCATGACAAGCTGTATGACTTTGCCTGATGTTTCGACCACTGTTCTATTGGCTTAGTCTTTTTATTTATTTCAGACCACACACTCCATGCAGACCACTGACGACACGGAGTTGGGCGTCGCGTCATTGCAACCCGTGTCGAATCCCATGGTAAGTTTGTTTAGAATGAAGGGTGCTGTGGCCGGCTGTATGAAAAGGTGTTCGCCTTGTTTTCAGCATATAGTGCCCGTACATGTTAATGACTACAATGACTCTGCCTTAACATCACGGTTTATCTTTCCTGTGCTTATGATAAGGTTGCTTGCAAACTAATGCCATCTCAGTATTTCAAAGTTGAAGTGAACTTGCAGCCAACCAGGGGCGACCAGGTGGTGCATGTGCACATACACAGATGTCGCTACGCTCCTGCAAAACATTTAATCCATTGCAGGGGTGGTGGAGCGCTGTAATCTTCTGACCTCTGCCCTTTCTTTTAAACAGTACTCTATTGCATTTTGCTGTAGGAGCAGTTTACTCTCAGGTTAATATGTTGTAAATGTTTCTAACAGGACAGTGAGCGACGTCACATGGCTCCAGATGTGTCCCACCAGGGCGTCCAGTGGGAGGACCCATGCCTCGGCGAGCATGTGTACACAACATCCGCTGCTCCATCTGTGCCCACTGTTCCTCATGGGACTTCTAGCCTGGAGGAGCGGGACATTTTGTTTTACACCGGTGTGCGAGCCGACGTGCTTATGGAGCTTCTGAAGATTGTGCCTTAGTTTGCGTCGAGCAACTTTGTGATGCCAGTTGAGCAGCAGTTGTTGCTCACGCTCATGAAGCTGTGGCTTGGCCTTGTGTATGGCGACATCTCCAGAAGGTTCGGTGTTTGTATTTCCGATGCAGGAAACACTTGGCCGAATTCTAAGGAGTGTTGCTCTGTGGCTTGCCCGGGATACAATTGCAAGGAATGCTCCAAAGTCCTTTAAGGAGAATGGTTTTCCAGGCACAACTTGCATCTTGGATTGCACTGAAGTGTTCTTGCAACGGCCAAAAAAATTGCTCGCACGAGCACAGACGTATAGCGCATACAAAGGCCACAATACAGTGACGTTTTTGGTTGCTATCGATCCCCACAGACCAGTGATGTTCGTGTCTAAGGTCTATGGTGGGCGAGCGTCTGACAAGCACATTGTGAGGAACTCTGGGATTATTTCCCTCTTTAAACGTGGGAACCAGGTCATGGCTCACCGAGGTTTCTTTCTCGATCCCGAGATGGAAGCCAAGGAAGTTACGCTCAATGTGCCTGCGTTCACTCGAGGTAAACTCCAGTTGAGCGAGAAGGAAGTCACTAAAACAAGAAGGATTGCGTCGGTTCGAATCCATGTTGAACGAACAATCAATCGCATTAAGACTTACATAATTTTAAAGCAGGCTCTTCGATTCCAACATCGTAAGATAGCAGGACAAATTGTCTTTGTATGTGCAGGGCTCTGCAACCTGAAGGGACCTTTGATTAAGCCATAAGATTGTCTCAGTCTGAGCAAACGCCTAGCCGGTGCTTAACTTGTATGTAGAGCTATGCAGATACTAAATAACTCCACACAAGCGAATGTTTTTTTGTTTTTTTTTTCTGAGTGCTTGGTTGGTGGCTTCTGTTCGAGCTAGGACTGACCTCAGGACTTGTTTATTTGAAGCAGACAGGGTGGAGCCCAACAACACAGACTTTCTTTATCATCCGTGCCTGTCACTGTGGTCCGAGTGAAAGGAGGAGATAATTCAGAAAAACAGTCAAGCTCCGAGATCACTCGTAATATAAAATAAGCCGAAATAAATTATGAGCAGTTTTTTTAGTGCTTTGATCCTATTTTGTTTTATTGCTATCGATTTTTTTGTGAGTGCCTACTGTTCACGACAAGGTAACAGCTGATAACAGCCGTTTGTTTGCATTGATGAGCACCCCTCTGTCTGCTTCATGTTGAAACTAGTGCCGATGTCCTGACATCGGCACTAGTTCCAACGTAAGCTACCAATCAAGCACACATCAGAAAAAGAATGCCTGCTGGCGTGGAGTTAGTTAGTATCTGCGTGACTGCCTTATTCATCTTAAGTTACTTGTAAACTAAAGAGTATCATACAATTACTTCGAAAGCAATTGTAACATACCAAGTACCTTGCAATTGCTTCCAAATATCAGTATTTGGTATTCTTCAATCTCGCAAGTAAGTTGTACTCATTTTTTTGTGACCTTGTATATTACTTCCACCTTATATTTTCGGAGTTTTGGCTCAAGTCATTTTTTTCTCTTTGCTCCTTTGAGGCTGCATGGAAGGATCATTCTGGAAGCCTCAAGGTGGCAGCTATCATTTTGCTAAGGTAACTAAGAGATTTTCAGGGGGCTCCTTTTCAAACTCTTTGCACCAGCTTTGGCCACATTTTGCTAAAATAGTGCTCGTACACCTACGCTCTTGTCATCCTTTTCACACTTTTTATATGTGCTTAATTGTAGCTCAAATTCTCACTTTGTGACAACCCTATTCTCCCCATTAGGTTGTGTTATCTTCTTAAAGGGTGTCTCTAATATTGTTTTTCTCTATTTCTATGTGGCCATCTCAGGCACGTAGCCAGGGGGGGCATGGGGCCCGCCCCCCGCCCAATATTTTCCGTTTTGCTGGTACCTCCTCTCCCCCTCTCCCTTATACAGCATTTTGTCATGGGCGACCCTTCCCCGAAACAAAATCTTGGCTACGTGCCTGGGCCATGTACTTTTGTGTGCTCAGTATTCTTTGCTTGACGTGAGGGAGCGAGTCTGTATATTGTTTTTATGGTAGTGATCCTGCGAGTTTACAATACAACACATCTCACACCCTTACGGCGAATCCGGGTGGTCAATTGCCGGCGAGACCGAGGCGGGGAAACCAGCAACCAGAAACGCGCCGGCGGCACACCACGTGACCCTCTGCACCCTAACACGAAACGCCAGACGGTGGCAGTTTACTCCGCCTCTTGCCCGCACGACACCGCTAGCGAGAGTCTGTCGCCGCCGTCACCCATGTCCCAGCGGCTTGGATTGACTCCAGTAGTGGCCGCTGAAGTGACTTCAAATCAGTTTCGTTCTTTTGTTCATTTTTTTTTCTCACTGCCCTTGTCTTCTATTTTGTAAGTGACAACACCGGATACAGTCTGGCGCCTGCTCGCTCGGCCATGTAGAGCTCGGGCAGAAAAAGCGGCGGAAAGTTACCGGTGCTTACCGGAGAACCACCACCCGAATGGTGCGCGCCGGCCGGAAACTGACCATTCGAACACTATTGCCAGGTTTGTGGCAAAAAGGGTTGCCGATGATTAACCACCCGAATTCGCCATTAGTCATCGCCAATTCAGTAGCAGCCATGTGTACACTATAAGACGGGGTGTGAACATGACATAGATGCTTTTAATATTTTGCTCATAGGAGTCCGAGATGAAAGGTCCCAGTACATTTCAGACTTCTACTTTTGCAGTTGATGTGCCAGATGAGCCCAATAGTTTTGAAGAATTGCTTCCTTGTTCATTGCCTTATTCTAAATATACTTTAGTGGTATTGAGAAGAATTGCCTATGTTTATAAATTGAAAAAAAATATTAAAAAACTGCAATCGCTTGCACATAACTGTCGCACTGTGTACCATTTTTCCTATAATCATGTGAATGTCCTTGTATTGCCCCCTCCCCCAAACATAGCAATGGTGCACCGCAACCTTAACCCCTTGCCTACAGGTGCCATCCTATATGGGCCATAAAGCCCAACCACGAGCGTGACTAGTGTTTCAGTTTTGGAGCTCGTTTAGTGCACTCTCTGGCAGAATCACCCCTGTCGCGTCTTTATTACTCTCCTTATCTCGGGATGTTTCATTGTATTTCTTGCCGTTTGCCGCAACTGGTGGAGAGAGATGAATTGAAACCGTTTGAAAGGGTTAGAGAAGAAATGAAATAAATATAATTGTAATCTTTATTTCATCTGCCTACAAAGAGCCGACTGCCTGTGAAATAGTGCACAACAAGATACCGTAAGTAAGAGAATGAACACACTGAAATCAACATTCACAGGAGCAAAGGAAAACAAAACAAAAGTCAGAAAAGAGCGCAGATATTTTAAATTGTAACAGCAATGCAAATCAGACGATGACATTTTGAGACTTATTAATAAAGCAAATAAAAATTGCGGACAGGTGGAAAACAGAGGATGCATGTCTAATGAGGAACACTCGTACCTTTAAAAGAAAGCCAGAGACATGTCGTGCATCCCGCAATAGCGACAGAGAGGCAACTGACTACCATAGCCGCTGTGTGGGCTGGCAAATGGTCAATGTTTTTAAGCATATGTATCAACCTCGTTAAATAGCAGTTGCATTTTTACGGAAAAATGATGGATGGGTAGAAGATAAATAAGCACTAAGGGATAACGAGGAACAAAAACAAACAGCTCAATGGGGTGCTGAACCGAACTTTGGATTTCGCAAAACAAGGCAACAAAAGCATCTACACTACAAGCTCCAAAACATCACTCGTGCATCGGTATCTCGAATAAATGGTCGCATCTTGGGAAAATAGGAGTGCAATTGAGCGAGGCGCGTGATGTTATGATTTGCCCAGTACAGTCGAGGATGAGAGGAAGTGGAGAACCATGGCATCATGTGCCTTGTTCACGCTTGTGTTTTCCAAAAATACAGTCATCCGTTCAAGATACTGGGGTATGAGAAATGTGGGGCTTGAAGACTCCCACTGAGCGTGCATTGTTTTTGTGAAGCCGGAATTTCGGTTCAGTCTCCCATTAACAAGGGTGCAGAATTAACTGACCCATTGTGCCATTTGAGTACAGGGCGAAAAAAGATCCCTCAACAACACTGACCACACAAAGACTGAGGCGTCACGGAATGTCACAATGCACAACGTCTTCACTTCATCGTGACACTTTTGCAAGGCACCGGTACTGGTCCGAGATGTTCACCTTCCCAGAGTGAAGGTCATTCACGAGTGCGGGCAGGAGGCTTTAGAAATAAAAGCCGCGGAGTTTTAAAAGGTGGCTGCTCACGAAGTCCCTGTTTTACGGAACAACTGCTATCATGTCGTGCTTATCCGACCACACATACAGGTAGCAGGTTGACTTCCCAGTGCAATGCATTGCAGAATTGATGGAGTATGATGGTAGTACTTGATGGTAGTACTTGTTGCGACCATTTTCTATACAGTGTGTCGGTTTTGTCATCATTCTTTTGCATGTCATAAGCTCTTGTACCTAGTAACGTAGAGCAGTCATCCACATCTGGGCACTTTATTTTTAGTAGTGCATCTTCGCGGCATATCACACCATTAGTGCTGGCTGCAAGCCATGCAAGTGCTGGACATATCGCAAGCCCTGTTTGCCTCACTGTGCAGTGATGTTTTCTTGCAAACTACCGCCTTGTTCTTGGCTCATTCCGGCGTCCCCGCTCCGTTTCCCGATTGCCTCTGACGGATGGGTGCAGGATGTTTATCACAGGTTTGGTATGGTCAGTTAATGGCCTCACAGGACCCGTTTTACCACGGATGAGGTAAGTCGCATGCGGCGACTCTCGTGCCACAGACTGCTCTCGCCTTGCTGTGCTGTTCTGCTGCACAGCAGCTCTGCTCCTGCTCAACGGATGTTCACGAGGTCACTGTATACCTCCCAACAGGCAGGGCAGCTTTCGGGGAGGATGCTGATGTCCTCATGGCTGTTGTGCTTGACAGCGGGAGGCAACACCTCACACTCAACTGCTGCAGTGAGGGCAGCTCTTGGGGCAGCAGTCAAAGTTCTGTGGAACAATGTCTCCGGGATGCTCATCAGTTCAGCAAGGGGGATGTTTTTTTGCATGATCAACATAGCCCTCGTGAATCTCAAATGCAAGTGCTTGTACAGCCCCGCTTATTTCTTGACCTTGCTCACTGCCAAATGCAATGTATTCCAAGCTTGCTGGTGCACATTTTTATTCGTTCCTTTGTTCCAGGCCTCTGCTTCGTCTGTGCATGCAATGCCGGTTATGTTGTTCAAAAAGCATGCTCCATCTTCCAGAGTATGGCACCCACGTGGCTACATACCCTTGCCTTCCCCGCCCTACAGGAGCAGCCGCCGGTCACGACAGTGCCACTCTTGTGCAGGCATACCCGCGCCTTGTGCGGGGCAGCGTTGAAGGATTGCGACCTTCCGACCTCTGCTTTGTAATACGCCAGGCCACCGTTGATCCTGTGATAGTGAACCATTCCTACCAATCCAGCTGTCAGGTATTCGTAGGAGTCAAGTCTCTTGTATGCCTTACGTCTTGCAGATCGCAGGCATTGGAATGTAGCAAATAAAAAAACAATGTCTGGCTTCTCTGCAGGTGCCCAACACTTCATGTGTTCGTCCAATACAGACACTTCTTTTGGGTGCACGTAAGTCGTTGATTCTACAAGAAAAGATATTCATATAATTCATGTACAAGTCGAATACCAGTGCAATCTGAATAAACCAAACATGTGCCTTTTGAAGTACAGGGTTTATTGTAGCACAATACAGCCCTCAACATATCCTCAGCTGTATCTGAGTTTGTTAAAAGAACTGCACTTTATCCCCAGCTTAGGTAATGTCTTTCTTCAAATAGCCATTCAAGTGCACATTTACGTTTTGCATGTCCAGTGAGGAAGCTTTCTTACATGCTCCTTGGTTTGGTTTGGGTAGTCGCTGGGCTAATAGTTTGTGTCCAGAGTTTTCCCTATCACTCTGGTTTATCTGGCAAATGCGCTAAGAATGCCGGGATGCGCATCCCACGCGGAGCCTGCATGCCTACACTGAAAGCGCCATCACTTTAGAAGTTCGGGGGATTTATAACAGTACCGACATCGCGCGTAGTGTTTTTACGGGAGACGATAGGAGCCCGTGCTTCCAGATAGCAAGAGCTCAAACTAGACTGACTGACTTTTTTGTTTTCTTGTGAAGTGCTTGCGTATGCCCGCGCTAACACGCAGCTAATACGAAAGCATCCCGAGATAATTTGCTGTGTGGGAGTTCCAGCGGTAGATTAATTTGGCCGATCCGATGGCATTCCCACCGCAGCCTTTCCGTTCTATCTAGACGAGAAATTTACCGAGCGCGCAACAACCGCTAGCCTGGGGTCATGAACGTGCCTCACGCAGTAGTGGTACATGACCACAGGCCGATATGATCCTCGTCGAGGTTGAAACGACCATTAGCCACCTTGGTGGCTCCGAGACAAAGCGCTGGCCTACGGATCCCCAGTCGGCGGGTCCGAATCCCGGCCGAGGTGCCCGCAATATGACGGAGGCTTATTGCGGAAAAGGCGACGTGTAATTCAAATTTGTGTTGAATCTCAAAAGATACCCAGGTGGTCTAAATTAATCCTTAGTCTTCTTGGGGCGTGCCAAATGCCCGTCGTTGATTTGGCACATAAACCCTGAAATTTACATTTATGAAACGAGCAGGCGTATGGATCGAGCCGATTCAGCGTGAAATTTTACTCAATTTTCTCCGCGCCGCAATGCGGTAACACACGGCCGCCGGAATCCCGGCCCCGATTTCAAAACATAGAGATGTGTATAATTGATACCACGAATAAGCTACTTTACGCATCGCTCATCATGTGTCAACGTCACATGCGATATGCTCGCGACTGCTGCTCGCGTCTCGAAAAGGCTTACTGCAGTCGCTGAAACACATTTTTCGAAAGACTTAACACTCGCGAGTTGCTGTTCAACTAACCTCTGTGATTATTTTGCCTACTGGTCTTTTAAAAGTGATTGTATGTGCTTAGTGTCGAGATCCAGGAAATTCATGCGCTCCCAGTCAACACCAGCTGAAGCAGACGCCATTGAGCTTCGACCGATTTTAAAAAGCTATTTACAAAAAATACTGGCACCGTCTTCGGCCGAAGAAGGGCACAAAACAATGAAACTAAACGACTGAACCAATACGGAGGCTGAAAAAAATACTTAAGACCTATAAAGCACACAGAAGTTGCTGTCCAGTCAACCTCTCGCTGCCATTGAGAATGCGGGAAGAATGAACAACCGCGCACCCCAGAAGTCCACTGGCGCGCCCCAGCGTTGCCGGAAGCTCGCCTCACGCTAGACGGCAGCACCATCGTTCAAGATGTCAGCTCGCGAGAGCCTC
>JAZHYW010005734.1:0-116624 GCA_037355805.1 Ixodes ricinus
CGAGACGTTAGCACGATGCAGAGCAGGAACTGAATGCACGAGCTGCGCAAAGCGCTCACTTCTAACTTCCTGTCAATCTGTTAATAGCACCAATTGGCTCCAAAAGCCCCTTGATGAATAAAACTTTATCAGAGGCGTTTATGGTGGTTTGCGCTTCCTTCTGACTGCTTGCATTTTCTTCGCCATCGACAGAGATTGAGAAAGAATTGTACAGTGAAGCGCACATTCTGGTTTGACGTTGACTTACGAAAGTGATGGTGTCCGATAAATACTGCAGACTACAGGTTCATTGCCGCCATTAGTACGACACACGTTGAACTGCCATTTGAGTCACCAGATTGCACTGAATTTAAGAAAGTGCATATTGGTCATTTCAACGTTATGCTGGCTACAGAAAAACGCAAAGTGCTAATTTTAGCGGGGAATTTGACATATTTCTACGCCCGCATATATAACATTATCTGCCTATTTGCATGAGATTAACATTAAATAAAATTATCAAACACACAGACATGCGCACATTTATACATACAGAGCACAAACTCAGTGTCCGAAATGCTGACTTCATACATGCATGCATTCGTACATACATGCATACTACATACATACATACAAAAATGCATACATGCACATACATACACGCATGCATACATACATACATACATACATACATACATACATACATACATACATACATGCACATACATACATACATACATACATACATACACGCACATACATACATACATACATACATACATACATACATACATACACACGCACATACATACATACATACATACATACATACATACATACATACATACATACATACATACATACATACATACATACATACATACATACATACATACATACATACATACATACATACATACATACACATACATACATACATACATACATACATACATACATACATACATACATACATACATACATACATACATACATACATACATACATACATACATACATACATACATACATACATACATACATACATACATACATTTTTATTTTCAGTTTTAATCATCTTAGGATCTGTGCCTACATAAGCCAATAAGGCTTGTGCGTGGGGCACGGCAGTTACGCACTCAGGTTAACACACACTCATATGTAAAATGAAATTTGTGCTCTGCACAAATTCCAATAGTTTTGTTGTAATAATATAAATGTTCAACTCTGTTTTACGAGTTTAAACCAAAAGCAAACTAAAAATCCTACAATATTAAGGGTAGTTTCAACGCTTATTCAAAAATCTGAGGTGGAACCAATTATATAAAAAATCTATAATAATAGACACGGTCGAAGGGGTGGTTCGCTTCATTGATTTTGATTTTTTTTGTATTAAGTCGCTCTTTTTGGTTACCTTTTTTTTTTTCATCTATCGTCCATATTTTAGTGTTTTATTTATTCTGTGCGGATTTTTTTGCATTGAGTTATACCTTCGCACCATTCATTAAAAAGTATAAGGTACGTTGAGATTTTCTTCTTGCCTTTCCATTATTTTGTTTTTATATATGGTTCTGCATATATTCTGCTTGGACGTATTGATACAGGTATCGACATAAAATAAAAACTATTAGTAAACACGAAGTATATTAGAGCTGTGCTTACCGAAGCATGCGTTTTAACGTCTTAAATATTTCATTTCTAGTTCGCTTGCTCCTCGCTAAAAAAAGAGGAGAAAAGAAGAAAAGAAAACGGTATTTTAAGTACGTCCATGGATGCTCGGGACGGCTTGAAAGCTTGAATGCACAGAGTGCCTTCGCTCAAGCATTCAAGCCTCCCGGATGCATTCGGCGCCTTCAAGCCCTCGGGCATGGAGACTCCCGGGAATTCTGTGCCTCCAAGCTTGAACGCTTAAAGTCACAGAGTGTCTTCGACCACTCAAGCCCGAATGTCCGAAGTTAAATCCAGAAACAAATAAAGCAATTAAACAACAACAATATTTTAAGTACCAAACCCCCACACTAAAAAAAAAAAAATCTGTTTTTGAAAAGGTTTTTTAACGCCCCAAGTACTGTTTCAGCTCGTGAAGAACGGTTTCGCTTCAAGCACCATCGCCCCCTGGCGCACTAGAAAGACAACTGGGCGATGAAGGACTCCTTCGCATGAACAAAGAAGCTTTAATTTACTCCTGATAGGTTTCTCACGAAGAACCCCTTTAGGGAATGCTTAGAATAACTTTTAGGGTGCAACATATGGAAAAAACGAAGAACCCTTTAGTTTCCTTTCACGACCAGATTTGTTTTAGAGTGTAGCATGACCTAAAGCCACTGCACACGGCAGCTTGAGGTTCCTGAGCAGCGATACGATTAAAAAAGACCCAGGGGCACAAGGACAGAAGCGCCAATAGTAGGCTCGTTCGATTAACCTCTAGCTCTTGTACCGCTGCAGAAAAGTGAAGGCTGGTGTACTTCAGATCGTATCTCAATACAGACACCGGAAGTACACTGTCCTACACTTTTCGGCACCGGCGCAAGAGGTGCAGGTAAATCAAACGAGCCTGGTGATCATCATTTTGGGTGTGGAGGTGACCATCTCTAGCAGCGCACTTCCCCGGCTCACACTCGGGCCAGTTTAGCGCAAGCTTGTGCCAGGCTCGAGCCAAGTTGGCTCTAGCTCGCACCAGTCTGGCCCAAGTTTGGGCCGAGGAAGTATGCTACGTGGGATATATATGGTAACCGAGCTGCTAGCGGCGCTGGTGTTGCCCATATTATCTCTTTATCCGTTGATTGAACGCAGTAAAAGCTGATAAAAGGGAGAGAAAGCAACGCAAGAACTTGGTTGGTGTACCGGCCCGAATGAATCTGAAATACCGCCTCGCTCACCGTATGTTGAAAGCACGCGGGAACGTGCACTAGACAATTTGAACTCGGCGCTGTTTGAGAAGCAAAAGAAGCAGACGACAAGTACGCTGGAGGAGCCCCGAAATGTCCTAACGGTACTTCGTCAAGTATCGGTCTTGTTCGGCTCTTTCGGTTGCTAAGGAAACCGAGCAAGCTCGTCCGGTTGCAATGGTGTTGGCGACTCCTGCGAAATCGACGCCGCGTAGTGGAAACGCCGGGAAGTCCAAGAAAGGAGGTCGTTTCGACTGTGTCGCCTGCTATCGCTGCTTCGTTCCGGTAAATAACATTGAAAAAAAAAAAAAACATTGTTTTTAGTTGTGATTTAATGCAATTAAATGCAAAGGTGCAAGCGAGCTGGACAAGAATGACGAAAATAATCTCTGGAGGGACAAAGGACAAACACAAATGTCCGAACACAGCTAGGTGACTGGTGCGCGAGCAAAAAACAAACGTTTAACCCCTCGTCAGCTCAGTCGGTAGAGCGTTCTACTGAAAATGAAGAGGTCCCGGGTTCGATACCCGGCCCAGTTGGATTTTTTTCAGTCGCGCATTAGTCACCTAGTTGTGTTTGAAAATTTCTGTTTGTCCTGTGTCCCTCTTGTTCCCCTTCTCCGGTGATTATTTCCGTCGTAGGTTTCAGTACTTTTTTATGCTTCCGCCGTGTGATTCCTACGCACTGACTAGAAGAAGGTTTTTACCACTGAAATATTCCTTTGATAAATGACAGAGATTTTACGCTGCAGTGAAACAAATTTATGGTGGTCCGCGTGCAGAACGACAAAAATAACCTCTTTTTGTCCGACATTTTGCCTGACCAGCGCGCCCCCTATAGTTCGCTGGAGTCGCGAATACCGCGTTTGACCAATCGCGGCGAGTGGCGGCATGAAAAAGCGTGTAGCTCTACTTTGTCAGCTCAGACTTCCATACACTCTTATAAAAACGGGTTTATGAGTTCTTCAATATAAATACGAAGCATTTTTTTTCCCTATCTTCTTTTAAAAGGGAGCGACGTTGGTCCCTGCAAACGGCGGAGCAAAGTTCCTCCCTCGTCTGCGTAGCATTATGGTGGCTCCGAATCGAGTGAATCGGGTTCAGTAAGGCCTATCGAGGACGCCAGGACGCTACGTATAGCGTCGGTCTTTACGTGGAACGCTGCCGCGGTTCAAACGAAAAGATCTAGATATTATAGTTTTCGGACAAGCCTCGCACCACTGGCTGCCCTTTGCAGGTCTGCTAAGAAGCTATCGCAAGAAACGCAGTCAACCGCTTCGCATATACCAAGCAAGTCTCTGCTTTAGGAGCGGGAGCTGTAGCAGGTGAAAACATAACACGAGCTTTTCACGAACTGTATTTGTTGCCGAAGCCGGCTTCCCGTGCAAGCGAGGAAATGCGTTTAGAACGCAGTCCCTCGGACTTCTCGTTTTCATTATTGCGATGTTAAAGGAAGACAACCGAAACCCGGCCACTGCGCGCACGTCACGTCTTCACCTTTGCAATTCCCCGTGACAGGTCTACTTCGTTAGCACCTTACGTCAGAGAGGAGTGAAAAACTCTGCCGAAACTGAGAGTCGTTTTCAAAAGAGCTAGTTCAAAGCATCCTACTTGGCCTGTTGCACTGTCCAGACAATATCGTGAAGCGTGAAAGAAGGTTAAATCGCTAGCCAGCAGATGGCACGCAGAGGCAGGGTAATTGCAAATGTCTCGGTAGGATGGCACTACGTACTGACCAAATTCATCAATTCATGAAGCTGAAAATGGTTTGTTCTTTGCTGTACTATTGGATTTAGACATCCTAATTGTAAACACATATACACTTCGCATAGGATAAAGTACAATGCACATACAACGAGAACACACGCATACACAGCGCACACAAAAATCAACATGAACGCACACCACCCACATCACTGACATTGCACATTGCGTTTCCGGCTCGTCGTTTTGAAGGTACGGTTTTTCTCGATGATCATCCAAGCAACAAATAATGTTAACAGTATGTCACTTTTTTTCAGTAATGTAATTGCTCTCAAGGTACCTTGAACAACACAAAAGATGAACCCCATAATAAAAAAAAACAGAGCAAAAAGACGGGACACAAAGTAGAAGACGGACACAGGAAAAACGCTGACAAACAACCAAAGGTTTAGTCGAACGGTCTACGCGCGCACCATGGCACGCGCAAGTACATGCCCTTCTTTTCTTTCGACAAAGATACATGCGAATAATAATAAAAAAAAGAAAGTGAAACTTTGAAAAAAGAATGCGAGAAGAAAAGAAACTTCTACAGCGGCACACGAAAATCTTCGGCCCTAATGATGCGTTCGCACCACGACCGCATCATCGGAGCCCTAGCGGGTCGTTGAGAAACGCGGGACCACGATAAATTATAAGAAAAATTAATTTTGACAGCGGCACGAGAAAACGTTCAAATCATGCGCTGCTTTCACCCCAAGTTCGCACCGCGTTCAAGACACAAATTCCTGAACCTCCTAGTAAAAGGCAAGGCTGGGCGCCAATTAAAAATTTTAAGCCGATTAATTCCCACCCTTGAATCGATTAATGAATCGATTAATCGGTCTCGTTCATTTTCATGCATAGTATTTCTAAAAAGTCAATATTTCATTTTTTTTTGTGTGTGCTTTTGCTGAATATGTGATAAACGGCACTATATAGGATTTCTATTATGAATCAACCTCGATGCGTAGTCAAGAGTACGAAGATACTCACACTCGCTGGTTATTACTTCAATTCCCTGAGGCAAAGAGGTACGTCGTATTCTACTATAAGAGTGACCTACTTTGATTGTTCACAATAGTCTCTGCTGAACTAAACGGACACTCACACGGCATTGAAGTGGCCGGGACGCGTGTAATCTTCTGCACTTGTTTGGAGTTATAGACTGCGTCCCTACAGCTTCCATTAAGTTAAAAATGTGTGTAAGGTTTGCCGTTCACACAGGCGTACTCGTCCACGACTGCGTGGTGAAAGCGTTTATTTTTACTTTTTTTGGTTTGTCAAATTTTTACTCATTAACCGGTTCAACAAATTAGTTTCGATTAAAGCATTCATCTATTAATAGGTAGGTTGATCAATCCATCGTCCAGCCCTTGTAAAAAGAACGCTCTACTGCAATAACTTACGACAGCCAATAAAACCACATGCTCCATTGCGGTTCCTAGCAGCGATGTGTTCGCTTAGCCGCAAAGTACGTCGTAGAATGGCGCGAGGGACGCCAGATTTTCTATCATAGTATTAAGGCGAAAGCCTTACTTGTCCCATTACGCGAAAAGGCGTCGTCGGCTTTGTGCCCGAAAGGTGGCCATAAAAAAGCGCCATCAAGCACGCGCCTCAGAAATAAAACACAAAGAAAAGCACAGCAACGCAGACGCTTCGTCACGAAAGCCGGCGGGGACGCTCAAGGTGAAAGCGGACGCGCCTCAGAAATGTAACACAAATTAAAGTAGAGCAACGCATATGCTTCGTCATGAAAGCCGCCTTAAAGCCGGCGGAGTTCGCCGCACCTGCGCAGTGGGTGAGCCTGATGTCACCGCCGGAGCGCCGTGTGAAAATGGAAGACGTGGAGCGCGGCTTGTAGGAATGCCCTTTCGCATTCTTACACGTAAAGAGTCTTAAGTGTCTTTTCGTTGGTGGCCGGTTGTGTTATACTTGGGATTCCATGTTTTAGAAGTTTTTTTTCCTTTAAATTCCGATGTTGTTTTTCGGAGTTTGTTTTTTTGCGAAAAATTCGGACCATTATCGAGAGTGGTAAGACCCCTTTCGATAATGGTCCGAGATTTGGAAGATAACCATGGCGGCATTTTTCCAGGACCATCGGCCCTGTACGCTGATCAAACTGAAGTGTAACATACCGTGTTTTTTTTTCTAGGGGGAAGAAGGGTTGGGGGGCATTGACACAAAATTCGGTGTTTATTGGATAAGTCAGAATTGACAAAACCTTTACCGGCGGGCGTTTCTCGGAGCTTTCCGAATTTATCCGAAAACAGGGAATCCTAGTTCTACTCCGCTCACGCTTAAAGGGGCAAAGCAACAATTTATGTACTTCGCGCAAATACCGCTTAGATCGAATTCCTGACATTAATCACCTATAAAACATGGGTTCGTTTTCCAACACACGCAATAGAAGTCGCAGGAAAAAAAAAAAGATTGAACAATGTTTACCGATTCAACTCACACTCAGAACAAGCGGCCATGTGATCTTGAGCCGATTATATGCCGCCAATGTTGATGATAGCCATACGTTGGGGTTGGCAAGGCACAGGACACGCGCTGAGTTCCAGACATCGCTATGGTTCGGCTGTTGTCGTCATTACAGCGATTGGACACGGGCCAGAATCCGAATGCTTGTCGAGCTAGAAAGGATATTACTGGAAATGGGGCATAAACTGCAAAAAAGCCTTCCAAGCAACAAAATATTTGCTAGTCAACAGCTCCGCATTGACATAATGTGACGTGGGCAAACCGATTAACATGGTTTGCGATGCAACAGGCTACGGTCTTGGAGCTCTCGTGTTTCACAAGACGTTAGGACGGTGCAGACGTGCCTGTTGCCTTCGGGTTGCTATCCTTAATATTATCGGAGAATAACTACGCACAAGATGAAAGACAGGGCCTGGTTATCATATTTTGCCTTAAACGGTTTCACCGTTATCTTTATGGAAGATTCTTCAAAATACACACGGACCACAAGCCTCTCTTGAGAATACTGGCTCACGACAAGGGCGCTCGAACCTTGGCCGCTGCTGGAATGCAAGGATGGGCACTGCTTCTGTCGGGCTACAACTACCGACTCTGTGATCGACGTTTTAAGAAGAACGAAGCAGCAGACGCGCTATCCCATCTTCCTTTAACTAGGTTGGCTGGAGACGCAGAGAAAGATTGCTTGGCGCTTTTCGATGCCACGTCTGTAACCGCCACGGAAGTAAGCAAAGCAACCTCGGTGGATTACCAAGTACACTGCACTTCACGCTGTTGTCACGAAGGACAAGTGATGAGGCGGCGAATAACTGAAGAAACTAAACGTTTAATGGGGCGAACTTGTGCCCAAAAATAAAGAAGGAAACAAAAGATAACAGTAGAGCGTCGCGGGCGTCGAAGTCGGCGAAGCAGCAGGAGTCGAACGCTGGGGCGAAAACTGACTCGGCTTGCCAGGCGGAGCCCTTTTGTACACACGTGGGCTTCGAGAACATTCGGCGTAGAAGGTTCGGTTCGTAGAACATTCTAACCTCGAATTAGCAAGGCGGCTCTCGAACTTACTAGAACTTCACATTACAGCGTCAGCAAAAAGGTGTAGGCGCGGCCAGGAATCGAACCCTGGCCTTCTGCGTGGAAGGCAAGCGCGATAACCGCTATGCCACGGGCGCGCTGCCTACTTGGTCAGCTGCGCCCGCGGCATTATTCCCCCGTTAAAAAAAGTGCATCGTCCCGATGCCCAGCACGAAACGAAAACAAAACAAAAGAAATCCACAGCAGAATCGCGAGCCGCAGTTCACAGTTCACAGTTCACAGTTCACTCGTCGACGAGGGTGGAAAGTTCTATCGTTCGTAATACGGCTTCAGCCGGACGACGTGCACCACCTCGGGTCGCGGCTGACGTCTTGCAGATGGGCGCGTTCCGTCGGGAAGGACTTCGTAGTTCAGATCGCCGAGGCGTCGGATGATCTTGTAGGGTCCGAAGTAGCGTTTCAGAAGCTTTTCGCTGAGACCGCGGCGCCGTATCGGTGTCCACACCCATACCCGATCTCCGGGTTGAAAGTGGACGTCCCGGCGACGAAGGTTATACCGTCGTGCGTCGACACGCTGTTGGTCATGAATCTTGATTCTTGCCAGTTGGCGAGCTTCTTCCGCGCGTTGAGAGATCAGTTGAGCGTCGTCGTTGCCATCGTCGGCCGGCACGTGAGGCAGCATGGCGTCGAGCATCGTGGTAACCGCCCGACCGTGTACCAGCTGAAACGGCGTCACTCCCGTGGTTTCTTGAACCGCTGTGTTGTACGCAAACGTAACGTACGGCAACACCTCGTCCCACGTTTTGTGCTCAACGTCGACGTACATGGAGATCATGTCGGCGATGGTCTTGTTGAGCCGCTCTGTTAGCCCGTTGGTCTGCGGGTGATAAGCGGTGGTTCGTCGATGGCTGGTGTGACTGAGCCGAAGTACCTCCTGGGTCAGCTGTGCCAGGAAAGATGACCCTCGATCTGTGATCAGCACTTCAGGTGCGCCGTGTCGAAGGAGGATGGACTCGACAAAAAACTTGGCGACCTCCACCGCTGTTCCCGATGGCAGGGCTTTCGTCTCGGCGTATCGTGTAAGATAATCTGTCGCGACGATAATCCACCGATTTCCTTGCGTCGATGTTGGGAACGGCCCAAGCAAATCCATTCCGACCTGCTGGAAAGGCCTAGTCGGGGCAGGTATCGGCTGCAGGAGTCCTGCTGGCTTCGTCGGAGGCCTCTTACGTCGTTGGCACTCATGGCACGACCTTGTGTACAGATGGACTGTTTTCGGGAGTCTCGGCCAGTAGTACTTGTCACGAATCCGGGCGAGCGTCCTGCTGTAGCCAAGGTGTCCAGCCGTCTGGTCGTCGTGGCATGCTTGAAAGATTTCTTCACGCAGGCTGGCCGGAACAACCAGCAGCCAGGCAGGGTTGCTCGTTCCGAAGTTCTTCTTGAAGAGCACGCCTCGCCGCAGAACGAAGCTTGACAAGTCTCGGGCCAAGACTCGCGGAACTGAACTTCCTTGGCCTTCCAGGTGTTCCATCACGGCGCGAAGTTCCGGGTCGTCTCGTTGAAGTGCTCTCATGTCGGCATCTGTCACTGCCCCGAGAAAACGGGCGTCATCGTCGTCGTCAGTGCTTTCGGGAGGAGATTCGACTGGGGCCCTAGACAAACAGTCGGCGTCGTTATGCTTGCGGCCAGACTTATGCACAATGGTCACGTCGAATTCTTGCAGTCGCAGACTCCAGCGAGCGAGGCGTCCTGACGGGTCCTTGAGGTTGACGAGCCAACAGAGAGCGTGGTGGTCCGTGACAACGCGAAACGGGATCCCGTACAGGTACGGGCGGAACTTGGTTAACGCCCAGATGACAGCGAGGCATTCCTTGTCGGTCGTTGAGTAATTTTTCTCTGCCTTGGACAGTGCCCGGCTTGCGTAAGCGATCACCCTCTCTGCTCCGTCTTGTCTTTGGACGAGTACCGCGCCGAGTCCGGCGTTGCTGGCGTCCGTGTGAACTTCCGTTTCCACTGTTGGATCGAAGTGTCCGAGGATAGGGGGCGACTGGAGTCTTTCCTTCAGTTCGTTGAACGCTTGTTCTTGCTCCTCCCCCACTGGAAGTTCACGTCGTCCTTCGTCAGATGCGTGAGCGGTGCAGAAATCTTGGCGAAATCGCGAACGAAACGTCTGTAGTAAGCGCACAGTCCAAGAAATCTTCTTACGGCTTTCTTGTCTGATGGCTTCGGAAATTCGGCAACAGCGGATGTCTTGGCAGGATCAGGGCTTACACCCTGAGCACTCACGACATGGCCCAGGAATTTGAGCTCGCCGTAAGCGAACCGACATTTTGACGGCTTTAGTGACAGTCCAGCATTCCGGATAGCCTGTAGCACGGCTCGCAAACGTCTCAGGTGCTCGTCGAAGTCACTTGCGAATACCACGACGTCGTCGAGATAGACGAGGCAGCTTTGCCATTTCAAGCCGGAAAGAACGGTGTCCATTACGCGCTGGAACGTCGCCGGTGCTGTGCAGAGTCCGAACGGCATCACTTTAAATTCGTACAGTCCGTCCGGCGTGACGAAGGCAGTCTTCTCACGATCCCGTTCGTCGACCTCGATCTGCCAGTACCCACTCTTCAGGTCCATCGACGAAAAGTATCGGGCATGGCGCAGCCGGTCCAGAGTGTCGTCGATGCGTGGCAGCGGGTAGACGTCCTTTTTCGTTACGGCGTTTAGTCGACGATAGTCCACGCAGAACCGAAGAGTCCCGTCTTTCTTTTTCACAAGGACTACCGGTGAAGCCCACGGGCTGCTTGAGGGCTGGACAATGTCGTCATCGAGCATTTCTTGGACCTGCTTCTGGATGACTTCTCTCTCTTCACAGAGACACGGTACGGCGACCGATGAACAGGGAGCGCGTTGTCTTCAGTGACAATTCGGTGTTTCGCAACGGTCGTTTGGCGCACCTTTGACGACGTGGAGAAGCACTCAGTGAACTCGGCGAGAAGGTCACTGAGCTGCCGTCGTTGTGGGGTAGGCAGGGTTGGGTCGATGTCAAACTGCGAAGGCGGCGTTGTCTTGGGTGACCACGAAGAGGGGTCTTCTGATATTCCGGCGATTGCGGCTGAGTCCGGGAGTTCCTCGGCGTGACCCACGGCGGTGCCTTTCGTAAGGTGCTGGGCCTCCTGTCGGAAGTTCGTTACCAGTGCGACAGTGTGTCCGTCTTGGAGCTCCGCGACGCCTCTCGCGATGCCGATCCCTCTTCCTAGAAGCAACTGGAGGCTTCCTTCGAGCAAAACGTCGCCGCAGAAAGTCTCATCAACCCCGACGGGTACGAAAACACTTGACCGCGGTGGTAGGTTCACGTGGTTTGCGAGGACTCGTACCGCGGATGACGTCGCTTTGGGTTCCTCCGGTGGTGGAGCAGGTTTTCGTAGCGTCAGCCGGTTTGCTCCGAGGTCGATGACGGCGCCATACTCGCAGAGAAAGTCCATGCCGAGGATAACGTCCCTCGAACAGTCTTGCAGGACGACGAACTTGACAGGGCACGTCTCACCGTGGATCTCGACGCGAGCAGTGCATCTCCCGACCGGCGTGATGAGGTGCCCTCCGGCGGTTCGTATTTGAGGTCCATCCCACGGCGTCGTGACTTTTCGAAGGCGGCGGGAGAGCCTCCCACTCAAGACTGAGTAGTCTGCTCCGGTGTCCACGAGTGCTGATGCGTCGACGCCGTCGATGACGACGTTTAGGTTGTTGGACACCGTTTCAGGGGCGTCGTTGCGATGCGTAGCGTCGGGAGAGTGGGAGCGCTCCGTCGTTCTTGGAGGCTCTTTACTTCGGTCGTCTTCGGCAACGCCACCTCCAGGCGTTGCCGCACTTAGTTTTCCCGGCGACGCAGGGGAGACAGGCTCTCTCGGCGGGGTCGTGGCGCTGGGGACGCTGAACGTCGTGGCGATGGGGAGCGGGCTTCACGGCGGAGGGACGACACTGGGGAGGGCGAGCGTCGGAGGTACTCCTCGATGTCGCGAGGGCGCTCGTCGTACCTTGGGCGCGGGTCGTTCGGGTGGAACCCGCGCAGCCCCAGTTGTCTGTAGGGGCATCGGCGGTAAATGTGGCCGGCTTCACCGCAGTGATAGCACAACGGGCGTCGATCGGCCGTCCTCCACACGTCGGTCTTTCGTGGCGCTGCTGGTTCCGGGTGGCCGTGCGCCCGATCTTCCTGGCGTCGGGAATACTGCGGCGCTGGAGGTTCACGTCGGGGTGGTGCCGTGACCTGGCGGTGAGCTTGCGGCGGTCGTCGGGCCATGGCGGCGTAGGTCAGCGTCGGTTCTTCGGGTGCGGCCACGGTGACAGGGACATCTGGTTGGATCGCTCGCTGAACCTCGTCTCGGACCACCTCGGCAATGGAGATTGAGGCCGGGCGTTCAGCAGTCGGCAGGAGCTTCTTAAGCTCCTCCCGGACGACGTCACGGATGATGTCGCGAAGGCCGGGGATGCTTGGACTGATGTCGTAGCCCGATGCAGAAGCAGCAGCTACGCTCGAGTGCCGATGGTAGTGGCTGGCTCTTGCGAGGAGGGCACGTTCCATGTTCGTGGCCTCCGTGACGAAATCTTCGACAGTCGATGGGGGTTCCGAACAAGACCACCGAAGATGTCGTCCTTTACACCTCGCATTAGTATCCGCAGCTTCTTTTCGTCGGTGGCTTGAGGGTCGGCGCGAGCAACCAGGCGCAAAACATCCTCGACGAAGCTGGTGATGCTTTCATTCGGGCCTTGGGTCCTTGTTCGAAGGATATCTTCGGCCCTCTCACGTCGGTGCTGGCTGGTAAACGTCTTCTTCAGTTCTTGCTTGCACAGCTCCCACGAGGTTAAAGAAGCCTCGTGGTTCTCCAGCCAGTGCCTCGCAGTCCCTTCCAGCGAGAAGTAGAGGTTCTGGAAGCAGTGCTCAGCTGTCCATCCGTTGTGGCGGGCCACACGTTCATAGTGTTGCAGCCAGTCCTCGATGTCTTCGTGGGCGTCACCGTGGAAGGGCGTCGGAGTTCGGGGTGCGACGGGCAGGTAGATGATGGCAGGAGCGGCCGGGGTCTGCGGCTGCTGGTCGTCCATCGTCGGCGTCGTTGGCTGCCTGGTCCTGGGTGGCAGAAGTCCGAATTCCGGGGTAGGCCTTGGGTGCGACGACTGAACCGGATCTTGGTCTGGTCTTCGTCGGGTCCTCCGGAGCTTGGGTTCGGGCTTGTACTGCGGGAACTTCGGAGGGTACGCTGCAGGGACATGCGTTACCCCGCACCTCCACCAAAAATGTCACGAAGGACAAGTGATGAGGCGGCGAATAACTGAAGTAAACTAAACGTTTAATGGGGCGAACTTGTGCCCAAAAATAAGAAGGAAAAAAAAGATAACAATAGAGCGTCGCGGGCGTCGAAGTCGGCGAAGCAGCAGAGATCGAACGCTGAGGCGAAACTGACTCGGCTTGCCAGGCGGAGCCCCTTTGTACACACGTGGGCTTCGGGAACATTCGGCGTGGAAGGTTCGGTTCGTAGAACATTCTAACCTCGAATTAGCAAGGCGGCTCTCGAACTTACTAGAACTTCACATTACAGCGTCAGCAAAAAGGTGTAGGCGCGGCCAGGAATCGAACCCTGGCCTTCTGCGTGGAAGGCAAGCGCGATAACCGCTATGCCACGGGCGCGCTGCCTACTTGGTCAGCTGCGCCCGCGGCACTGTAACGGTTGCCTGACAAGGGGGCAACGCGTCATAATACCGACGACACTACAAGGTACAGTCCTCTCCTTGCTACACGAAGAACATCCCGGCATGTGCCGCATAAAGAAGCTAGGACGAGGATTCGTCGGGTGGCCGAATCTTGATAGAAACAACGAAGAGTGTGTTCGGGGCTGCAAAGTTTGCCAAGTTGATCCGGCAGCCGCTCCGGTCGTACCTCTACATCAATGGACGTACGCACAGCAAATCTGGCTACGCATTCACACTGACTTTGAAACCAAGAATGACGTCAATTCCTTGATCCTCAGGGGCGCTTTGCGGGACCGAAGACGCTCCAGACTTCTTATAGCGTATCGTTTTGTAAAAACCCTATTTGCTCTACTTGGTCAACTCCTACTATAGAGGTTTTTCGTTTCCCTTCGTTCTCAGTTCCGTGTGCTTTCTATATTGTGTGAGGGACGAAAAAATTTATAAAAACATTCAACCTGGAATGTGCGAAAAAATCCAGGTGAGGCAAAACAAGAATATGTGACAATCATGAAATTTTCGCGAACACCTTCAAACGGCGTGGAGACTTCAAAACGATGTCTTAACGCATATCAAAAGCGACGACATTCAAGATGGCTGCGCCCTTGTGATTAACGTGTATATACTGTACTTTGTTTCATTTAGGTCCAGACGCAACCGACGCCACGAGGTCATGAGACCAATGAGAGAGCGCTCAAGGGCACCATCATGGTGCTCGTCATGTTTCTGCACGTGTTCCATCATTGTTGAAACAATCATAAACAAAAAGGGCCCATTGACTTCTGCTTTCGACGCTGTATGATTGATAGCTCGTAATGTCGACTGCGTCTGAACTCAAATTGAAACGCAGTATAAAGCCCCTGTGAAGGGAAAATAACGCGATTCCGTCTTAACCTATCTTCACGACGCAACTTTCGAGCAAAGGCGTCGGCGCTGACGTCACATGAGCGCATAACGTACTTTCACATGAAGCATTGATTAACCGATGTAATTGCCTCTTTTTTTCCAAGACTTTCTTCCTCTGGTTGCATATGACGCCATTTCGTGAGCCAGGGCACCGGCGAGAAGGAAACGTTTGTTCAACATTGGATTACGCTACGTTTTTATATGCCGGCTCTTTCGGACCGAGTTACGGGTCACAAGGTCTAATCAGGAGCAAAGTAGAAGTCTCGTTGCTTAATAATCCAAAATTCGCATCAACGTACTCCTCTGATAAGCCATCATTAGACGTTTGCAAGCACGGCTTCTGGGCGTCGCCATCTGGTTGCAGGTGTGGGTAGATCGTCTGATAGTCAAGCATTGCTGAGGCGTACCCACGGCCTCAGAAATGCTTGACTATCAGACCATTTACCCACATAAGCAGCAAGATGGTGGCGCCCACAGGTCGTACTTGCAGACGTCTATAGCCGTGCACAAGGTGCTTAGGCTATATGTCACAGTCAGAGGTACGGGAGAGTATGCATGAACGCCGATTAAAGCTGTGCTTGCAAACTCCTTCTCTTTAAAAATGCCGCAAGAAATTGTCCGCTGGTACAGACCGACATGCTGTTTACAAACACCCGCGCGTGCCCATACCTTGTGTGGGTACTGCGCGTGCGCAGAAACCACACTGGCGCAAGAGAACGCGCCTGCGCATGCACACTACCGAAAGCAGCGCCACCGCTGCTGCGTGACGTCAGAGTTGAGAGTGCGCATGCCAGCGCAGGTTCGTCTGCCTCTTGCGCTGAGTTGCGGTGACGTGGAATGCCGAGCTTGATTGGCTTTGATTGGAAAAATAGCGTGTACACCTCAAGGCAGGCAGCATTGAGGTCTACCCACTATTCTTCCGATCTAAGCCAATCAGACCTCAGCGTTCTGACGTCAGTGCAACGTTTGCGCAAGATGCAGACGAACTAGAGTAATCAAAACCCGTATTCTAGCATTTCAACGTCATCACGGTAAGGACCGAGGGGAGTCAGGTTTTACTCGAATGCTGGGTCGGAGTTCGGCTTGGTAGCATGTGCGGTCAACGCGTCCTATGACGTTCGTCGTCGGGCTTGAGCCCAATCGCTAAGTTGGCGCCAGTCGAGTGTGGTGACGTTGGATGGACGTATAGGAGGCTGTTCACAGTGTTTTTTTGTCGTATTAGGTGGTGTTTGATAAGCATGGAGAAGCAATGTATCACGTGGTTTCCAGCATCTTGTGACTGAACCTGACGTCCCATAGCTTTGGCTGCACTTCATCGTATTTCGATACAAAGTCTAAATTTGCCCGATTTCTCGTTTAGCCGGACAGCGACAAATGACGTCAATTAAACGGTCATTCTCCGTTTCTTTTTTTAATTTTCAGTTTACTGTGCCAGATGCATTTGTGGTGACGACAAGCTCGTACAAGATGTTCTCGCTGGGAGGAGAATTCCAGCGCCTCGTGCAGCAGATAAAAAGATGCGGCCTAAGGTACGGTCTGATACTCCTTACTTTCTGCGGGTTGCGAACGTAAAAGCTGGTTAGTACATTTGCATTCTGGTGTAAGCGACTGCCTTGCAACCGCTTGAGAGGGCTTACGACGAGAGGACACACTGGGGTCATCCATCGGGAAGTTCAAAAACTCTTCTGATCTGCGTATACTTTAAACATTATTCTTTCACCACGGTCTTGAGACCTTTTTGACAATACTTTAGGTAACCATGTTTCTTGTACAATGGATAGATTTTATTTCTAAAATAGTGCAAAACCTTTATTGTAGTAATGCGGAGATGTCAAGTGTTTCCAGGGCTTCCTGATGGATAGCGCCCGTGTGCTATTGTCTTCTGTCGTTATAAGCGGCTGTAAGCAATTGCAACGTAGTGGCTCAATGTTAGACTGAAAATTGGGGAACAGCCTTGAGGTGACATACGCGGTGAGCACAACTCTAAAAGACACAGTAGTGGGCCTTTCCGCTCATCCGCTTTCGTTTTTTACGCTCCCGACTTATTAGGTGTTCAACCAACGCCTTTGTGTCCTTCAATATTAGTGTCGCACGTTTATTTGAGATAAAATATTGTATTTTTATTTTTGTGCTTTAATTACAAGCGTGTAACGACTGTGGTACCATACTGGTTTGACCATCAATTTTGACACGCCTTCAATAATTTTTGTTTTCAGAGGGGATACCCAGGCAGCTCTGAAGGAAACGTGCAGCAGGTGATACAAGAACGATCGATAGCATTAGGTGTGAGAAATATTAACGTCGTTGCAATTTCGACAACTTTTTTGCAGCGTCGTGTCAGCCATGGAAAAACTTCCGCTTCCAGACTTGGTGGAGAAAGAAATTGCTCGCTGCATGAAGAAGTATGGTGATGACTTGGGTGGCAAGAGATTCGCCGTTCGATCCTCAGCCATCGGTGAGTCCATCCCTTCTGCTCCATGGGTAGCCCAGTAGTCACACCACGTGTACACAACCATGCCAATCAATAACAGGTGTTTTATACATTGGCGGGCGACCTCATCGTAGCAGCTGTACTCTCAGTAAAGCCTGCGCGTATTGTGATCCGCGTTGCAATTCAAAGATCATATAGGTAACCACACGTTTACACCCGTGTTTGACGGGCACCTAAAAGAACTTCTTAACAAACTCCTTTGAAGAATCGACAAACCCGTCAACATTACTTTCAGCAATCAAAGCCTGAATTTGAATTTCGACGTCATCACAGTGAGACCTAGCGCAGACACAAAGTGGACACGAGCGCTGCGTTAACACTAGGCTGACAGTCATGTCCAGTCAACGTGTCAAAGGACACTGAGCGTCGAGCGCGGGCCCATCTTGTTGACTTGATGCCGCTCGAGTCTGGTGACGTTCCGTGGAAAGAGAGGAGGTCTTTCACAGGCTTTAGTTATTTTAGGTTGTGTCCAACCAGCACACGCCGATGGGCATGCTCATGCATAGTCGGAATTGTGAAATGATTCGCCAATTTTTCAAGAGAGATGGTTCTGAAGGCCCTTTTGGTGCCTGTCAAACAGGGGTGGTGGGCGGGACATAGCGCGCCCCAAGGATTAGAGAGTTCGAATTGTCACTCGAAGGAGATTGTTCAGCATTTTTAATTGCCCTTGAATCTTCAGGATCGTTAAATTCTAATACCACTCATCCAGTTCACTGGCTAAGCTGTTTACAGGTTTATTGAGTTCATCGCGAGGCAGTATGTGCACCGAGGTTGTTGCCCTCCTTCTCATCACATCTGGCTCACGGCTAATGTTTATTATATGATTTGATTTAAAAGAGTGGCTTTATTTCTTGACACTCCTCATATAAGGCTACATAAAGGTGATGGACCCCTAGTTAAAAGTAATGCTTGCGTAATTTAATTGATTTCTATAAAACTCTCTGAGTCACTCGTATGGTAACGCTTCACAAACATATTATTAAGGCGATTAGGCACCAAATCATGTATGTACCACAGCTCTTGAAGCATTTGGAACAAGTAGTTTACACGTAAGGGAGAAAAAAAAACAGAAAACGTAGACCACCGGTTTTTTGGTGTGTTGACTCGAATGCTGCCGTTCTGTTGTATTCAGGTGAAGATTCCGAAGACATGTCAGCAGCTGGCCAGATGACAACCTTCTTGGGCGTCCGGAGCTTGAGCAAGGTGTGCCTCTTTGGCATTTGACAAGCCTTGCCCTTATGGGATTGCCTATCACATATCCTTGTATTATTTGTCACACTCTAAGAAGTACCTGCGTGTCTGCTTACCCGAAAAACACTCGAGGAGCCAATCTCTGCGATCTACGAAATCAGCTCAGCGAATGATGAGGCGGAACATCCGTTTAGACCAAAAAATTAAGTCTGCGCTGTGGCATTACGCAATGCAAAGCGCCATGCTTGCATTGCGTAAAGCCACAGCGCAGACTTCATTTCGAGGTCTAAACAGATGTTCCGCCTCATCATTCGTAGAGCTGATTTCGTAGACCGCAGAGATTGGCTCTTCGAGTGTTTTGCGCGTAAGTAGACGCGTACGCATTTCTTAGAGTGCAAGGTGTACTTTTGAAAACGTTATCCTTCTGACGTGTGATGAGGCGTACCATTTTGGCAGGTGCATGCTCTTGGAGACACTAGTTTGTGTGTGTCAGATAAAGAAAAGTTGTATGTACCGTCACCCACGTTGTGAGGTTACAACACAGATCGAACAACTTAATTAAACATCTAAAACGTACGAATCAAGAAAAGAAAAAGGAACGAACATTAAATTTCCTACGTGGGATGGGGTTAATCGTGGAAATTATCCTTGGGATCATATTTATGAGCTCGCGCAGAAGTCAGAATGCAGAAAGCAATGTCAAAAATTACCTAGTTGATTTTTTCTACTGTCACAATAACTTAATATCACTTCTTAACTGGTGTCAGCAGTTGCATGATAGTTTCTAATCGTAATGTGGCCGCTAACTAAAGTTGAACTATTACTTCTGTGCAGCGTATAGGAATGTGTTTATTTGTGCGTGCATGCGAACACGGATATACTTTTGTTTTAGGAATTTTAATCTGTGTTTAAATATAAACGTCGTACTCACTTTGCATTCACATACCCACGTGCGTGTGTTTCTGTTTTGTTGCGGGGCAGTTAGTTGGTTCTGATTTCGCTACAAAGTTTAAAAACAGCGGTCATGTATCATGAACCTTTTGATGTTTTTTTACGCATCCCGTAATCATCCACGGTTGCCACAACTTAGGAAATAAGTTTTTTATATACTGTCATTTCGCGTGAATGCGGACACCGTTGAAGAGACAAATGGGGCAAACTGGTTAAATATATTGATTGTTGTCTTTTAGTATAAAAAAGGCTTATTTTTCACCCACAATGTGCGAAGAACCGTAAGCGATAGCTGTAGCACGGTCTCGCATTGCGGGTTGAATAGTGCCGTATACGTACTTGAAGACGGAGGTGCGACATGGTTAATTCTCATAGCCCTCGTGGTTGGCGTCGGGGATGCCACTGCCGACCACCACCAGTAATCTGTTTTAGTGGGTAAGCGCTGTGGAAGCTTCTAAAGCCATCCAACATTACGCGTAGCAATTGGATACACCCAATGTGGGTTTTCGCATAACGCGAGTAATGTTCGAAAACAACTGTTTGAAGCACACGACAGGAAAACCCTCCCTTCGTGGCGTCGATACTGGCGGAATGCCGGGGCTCCCTTCTCTCCTCTTTCCGCGCTGCGCGGCCGGCGGGAAAACCCGACTTCCCTGGCCTCGCACCAAGGGGGGGAGAGAAGAAGAGTGCCTCCTTTCCTCTCCTCATAGCTACGACGCCAGCCCACGAGTTCAACATCTGTGAAAAATGTCGCCCGTAAAACTATCGGTAAAAAAAAACACACACACACACACACACAGACATACGAAAATCTCACACACTGGACTTTTTTTATTTATTTTTTTTTTGGTGGGGAGGGGGGGGGGGAACGGACGCGTCCATAATAACAAGACATCACTGTATAGTTAAAATTCTTTTTATATAAGAACCCCGCACGGACCTTGCTGGCTCGTGTTGGTGTGCGTCACAACGTGGCAAGGCCATGGAAGTGAGCGTCAGCAGCGAAGCGCGGCTGTTGGTTTAATGCCATTGCGCGCGCGACCAATAGCGTTGCACCGCACGGAGAAGAGGGAGGACGAGAAGGTTAACCGGTGCGCGAAAATTCCACTTTCTTCCTTTTTTCCTCCGCGTAGGAACGGGGTCTCGCAGCGGAGTAGCAACTGCGTACTAGAGCTCCCGCACCCTCATTGCATTTAACCAAATGTATAATCCAGACTTTTTTTAATAAAAGTGTCATCGATAGCATTGCGCCGACCATTGATTTCATGAATCTTCTCTTCTTTTCAGGTCCTGGAGTGTGTCGTGAAGTGCTGGGCTTCTCAATTCAGCTTTACGAGCATAAACTACAAAAGGTAACAGTTGCAACTTGCAATGTTGTTCATGTACACACTGTAATACTGTTGCTGCGCATTAATGAAAACGTGTTTCCACCGACAGAACGGTAAGAAGGCAGCGACGTGCGCGAGCAACGAAGTCGCAACTTTGAGTTCTGTCGACTGCCTTTTTGTTGGTGAAATGTTTCGGCTCAGTTTTTTTGGCGCACCTTCAGCGAACGCAGTTAACTCAATCGCATGCTTGACATAATTTTGGTTTACAGCGATGATAGCTTCCCAGCAGAGATTTCGCTATAATTAAGCAAGTACATAAAAATGGTTCTGACCCCACTATCTCTTGAATCTAAAATCGCATTTTTTCCAATCTTTGCAACGCGATCTAGTTTGTTCCGGCGAGTTGATTCAAAATGTAACTATATTTGAGCCAAGCGATGTGTCCGGTTAGAAGAAAAACTAAAGAGGGTGATTTATATCTATAATAAAACTAAGGTTCTCCAGATGTGGAGAGGAATTCTCTTACTTTATATAACAAATAATGCAAAAAGTGCCGCACCTAATTTGTTTGTTAAATTTAGCGGAGAATCTGAACTGGTGCACGATGCGCGAATTCAAATTTTGCTGCTAAATTTAGCAAACAAATTACGTGTTACACTTTTTGAAGCACCTCCTTGTGAAACCCTAGCTCTTGACACATTCTGTGTAAAAACTAATTGTGTAAAAAAAGAAAAGTTGTTGTACTTACCCCCATGGTCTTGATGCGTAAGGTTGGGGCGTTTTACACTCAAGCAATCGTCCGTGCGTCTGTTTTCGCGCAGAGAACTCGGAGAACCAATCACTGCCTGTTATATATAGAATGTTCGGCGAATGATAGGAATTACAATACTCTATTCCACAAACGTCTGCAGTGTTGACAGAGGCATGGACGCGAATGTGTGGCTTTGGGTGGGACGTTTGTTGTACGAATTAAGAACGAACAAACAAAATTTACCGAGTGATACTCCATCTATCTTACAAACCTCTGCTATCCTCTGCAGTGGTGCCAAATGCGCGGGCTCGAGCGCGTGACTTTTGAACGCGCCTTCAATGAGGGAGTTCAGGTGCATACAAAGCATTCTTTTGCGTTAGGCTTCACGCGCCTGTGCGTTTGTCTACACTGTAGACATTTGTGGGATGGAGTATTTATTGGACGCTATATTTAAGCACACTATTCGCCAGGTTTGCTTAGAGGACACTCACACTTACAGGTGAGCATTTTTGATGCTGTGTAATGCACGCTGCAAAAGCACTGTGGAAGCCAGTGATTTCCATACACACCCCCTAGGAGTGGTGTACACCCCCCCCCCTTGTTTTTCCAAAGGCACCCCCTCAATTCGCGACGACTCCTCTATTCTCAATGCCCTTTCTCCCCTCCCCCTCCTCCCCCCCCTAAAAAGTTAGACACCCCCTCTAACTCCAATTGCTGGGGAAACGTTTGGTGGAAGCTCGCCGCGCTGAGCAGCTACGCACTCAGCTATGGGCGCCAGTGAATATTCATGGTTTGCTTTGACGTAAAATTAACCGCTATTGCGGTGGCCCTGCTGGTGAGCGCGTACCTTCTGCAGCGTGCATTTCGCACCTTAAAGCTTGTATTTCTCGGCAAGGACAAGCAGGAATGTCCACCAGCGCGATGCCATGACGTCACGTGCAAGCTGTGTATAGGTTCATACACCTGCACCTTTGGCTGCACTGTACACATCTGCCGGATAGGGTATGGAACGGGGTTTCACGTGCTTGCATCATGCTCAGTGTCTCATCACAGGCTTAATTTTAGGTATTAACGTTCTCCCGGCATCGCCAATCGCCGAGCTCGCTTCACACATCGCAATGATAGGTTATTGAGCGCTCAGACAGAATGTAGCCCCATAGGCAGTTTTAAGCTCTATACAAACTGTTTCCTTTATGTGCTATTGATTGCTTTTGAATGTTGTTCAGTGCTCTGAGCGTGCGAATCGGAGACCGATGATCCGTATGCCGCGTGCCAAGCTACCATTTGAACTGATTGCCATGCTTCATACGACGCCCGGATGTCCTGTAACGCGTTGCCATATTTCAGCGCAACGGAGACAAGAGCAGTCAAACGCACACGAACACAACTCTATGAAGGGGTCTTTGGAGTGTTGGTGAATGTAGCAGCGTAGTGTAACAGATAGGGTGAATCGGCTGGACGAAACTTTAGAAGAAACTGTAAAACATTGTTTGTGTTATCTGTCACGTCAGAACCGAGGCAGAGCAAGTTTAGTACCAAACTGAGGTCAAGCTCGGACCTAGCGTAGGTCAAACTTAATCCCATCTGATTCAATCGTATTGACTTAAACATATGATGATAATGCAATTATTGCAAAGGTGCAAGCGAGCTGGACATGGATGCCGATAATAATCCCTGGAGAAGGTGAACAAAGGGGCAAAGGACACACATAAATCTCCAAACACAGCTAAGTGACTGGTGCGGGACCGAAAAAATCCGCCTGGTTCTGGTATCGAACCAGGGACCTCTCCATTTCCAGTGGAGCGCTCTGCCAATTCTGCTAACGAGGAGTTAGATGTCAATAGAACACCAACATGGGTGAACGGCCTGCATTTTAAGGTTATGATGATACCTAGCTGGTGTTGGGAAATTTGTGTTGTCCTTTGTCCCCCTTGTTCCCCTCCTCTAGGGATTATTACCAGCATTATTGTCCAGCTCGCTTGCACCTTTGCAATAATTGCATTATCATCGTAACGTTAATAAACTGCATGCCGTACACCCTTGTTGGTGTTAGGCTGATGGCAGCTAATGAAACACGTTAGCTCTACTGACGTCTAACTCCTGGTTAGCTCAGTTGGTAGAGCGCTCTACTGAAAATGGAGAGGTCTCTGGTTTGACACCAGGACCTGGTGGAGTTTTCGGTCTCTCACGAGTCACCTAGCTGTGTTTGGAGATTTGTGCTTGTCCTTTGTCCCACTTGTCTCCCTTCTCCAGGGATCGTTATTGGCGTTTAAAAAATATATTGTCCTGTGAAGCCTTGATATGTGTTTTTGTTTACATTCACAACCATCGAACAGGCAGTACGGACAACCGATGGATTCACCGATGGCGGTGGTCATTCAGGAAATGGTGAATGCCGAAGTCGCTGGAGTCATGTTCACTTGCGATCCGCTCACCGGAAACCCGGCCTATATCACCGTCACGGCTAACTACGGCCTTGGGGAGGTGAGTACGTCGTTCCTTTGGGGATCAGCAAAAACAGCTTAGCATATTAAGTCTTTGAACAGCCATTGTTAGCTTCATGTTTTTATCACTGAATATTAACGTTTTTTTAAATTAATATTCTTAAGAAATGTTTTAAAAGTTTTGAAATATAAATGTTAAAATATTTATCACTGATTTATAAAATTAAAAATATTTCCGACAAACGCATACTATTTGTACTGGTTTCGCGAGAAATTTTGTTATGTATTCTTGAGAGATTTTTTTATACTTTGAGAGCTGTCTCTGTTGTTGCTGTTGAGAGAGAGGGGGCAGTGCCAAGCAGTTCTGTACTGCTTTTTCTCCTTCTCCCTCTTTTCTCTCTTTGTATAAAGAGAAAGTAAAGAAACTTGAAATAAACTTGAAACCTGAGTGGAATGATAGTAGTATGGCTCTAACTCAGCAATTGAGTCTGCCGACGCTTCTACTTGCAGCATTCTTAGACCATTTTGTTTATTTTTCAGTCCGTTGTGTCGGCGTCCGCAGAGCCAGACACCTATGTCCTGAAAAGGACACCAGGCATGCGACCTGTGCTAGAGTCTGTGCAAGTGGGACACAAGTCTCTGTACACGACGCAGTCAGGTTTGTGCGAATTTGTCTCGTTTCACGTACTCGTACTACAATTATGCCTTTGTGCGGATTAGCACCAGATCCATCAAGTCGGCTGTTCGAACCAAAAGCCACAAACTCATGACGTCGTAAAAACTCTCAAAATAATTCGCTTCCGGGTCAACAATCATAGAAACGAATGTCAGTCAACTTAGAAATCACCTGTTTACAAACTGATATATGGCCAATTTAATACTTCCGTCACACCTTGGAAGGTGGTACGTTTCACACTCTGACGGACCACTTACGAGTTTAAAGCAGACTTGTGCTCGTTATTTGAAAAATGTAATGGATTGCCCTTACAAATTACCGAGCCTCAAATGTAATGGATTACCGTTACAAATTACAATCGCTAAAAAGTAACAAATTACATTACTCGTTACGTTACAAATTACTTTCACGTTACTTTTTTCCGTACACTTATCCACGAAACAATATTGATATTTTTCAAAAATGTCCTGTAACACAACTTCTCATTTCTCATACGCCCTCACTATGGTAGTCCTTGTAAAAATAAAATATCGTATTTAAGAGAAAGAATGTAGGTGCGCTCCGTTCACCTGTAAGCTGACAAGGCACCAAAAGTTGCAACCACACCCGCCATCCCGCTAGCTTACGGCCTCCGGAAATGATCCCTGGAATCGTGCAGACAAAGCTAGCTGTGCGCATGCTCAGTAGCAGCGTCTACCTCCACCACGAGATTCGGAACTAATGAAGCAATCTACGAAAGCACCCTTTTGACTCGTGTGTTTCGCTTGTTATTCACAAGAAAATAAAAACTTTGCTCTAACGTTACAATGTATAGCCCGATGCAGAATGCAGGTGTCCTAGCTTAGCTTGATGCGTTTCCGTGGATTAGAGTTTGTTGTTCTTGCTGATGACAATGTGTGTTTTTTGGCAAAGAGACTATGCACTGAAACTCCAGGTTTCCGTTCTCCTTAATGCCCTGAATTTTGAGCATTTCATTAAAAGATGGCCATGGAGACGACGGACACTCCATGATCGAAAACTCGACCAGTCAGAGAAGAAGTGGCAGTTACGGGTTGGGTTATCGATCGTTCGTCGGTTATCACGTTCATACCATTATTCGTGGACGCCAGGGGACGGGAGGGCGTAGAGAGCGAGAGAAGCGGTGGCCATTGGTCCCACAAAACAATAGAGGATCACACCACTTGTACACGTTCTCTCTGTCTCTCTGTCAGCACTCTTTAAATGGCCTGCCCCCGCCCCTGCCCCCCTCTCCTTTATGTTGACAGTGGACTGTAAAGTGAGGAGTGGACTCGACCACAATGCCCAGAGAAGTAAACCCAGGGTGTCCAGCGACCGGGAAAACCGGAAAAACCGGGAATTGTCCGGAAAAGTTTAATTGTCATGGAAAAATGAGGCAATCGTCAGGGAAATTGTCAAAAAGCGAGCCCAGCAGGGAAAATGAGCCGGAAACGCCATCGACTTCCCTGAGCAAAGGCTCGACGACTGGGGGGCAGAAAAATAGGCAATACTGCTTAGAGCGGAACGAGGGCTCTGCTCACCCGACGTAGTGTGTGCTACCCGATGCACAGGGAACACCCGACAAATTCAGTCCAAGCCATGCATTGGATTGGATTGGATTAAGGGCACGACACCAGGCTAGATCCAGTTAAAGCCACTAGATTGAGTAACAAATGGGAAAGCCGCAGAGCGCAATTCAATCCAATCCGATCCGAAAGTATCCGAAAGTGCGCGTCACAGTGGTGCGCATCTGGCGGCCATGTGGCCATACATTCGGTTATTGACGTGTGTCGTTGAGCGTCGTGTTTCCGGAAGTGGCCTCTTCGTTGACGATGTTGGTGGCAAGAAATTGCTTGTTTAATCCGGACTGGACTAATCCGAATATATCGGAATATGCAAGTTGGATTAAGCCCGTGCAAAGTGATCCTCACAGTGCTCAGTGCTCAATGCGCCGCAAGATGTTTTTTTGAGCAACATGAGAAACACGGCAGTTTCCAGTCACGCATCGAGCAAAAAGCAGCTTGCTGCTTTGAAGTCGCAGTCAATCCGTTCCCAATCTGGACTTCTGTCATTTTTTACGGCAGCGACGAACATTTCGGCCGGATGTAGCGGAGACCGCACATGTGCCCCTGAGGAGCCTGCAGCCACCACAACAAGTGTGGAGACGCTGATGAGCGGCTTTCTGCTGAAGAGCGCTTTGACGAAGGCCGAAATAATTGGGTGCTTAAACTTGACAGCGATTCACGGATCCCTTTATTCTACAGCAGCATCGGCCTCAGTCGTCCCTCTCATGTTTCCCACGTGGGAAGTCGCTGCAAAACTTCAGTTAGCGAAGGACAAGGTAGGATATGCCGTCTGCCATGGTATTGTGCCATACTTTCGGAATAAGGTGCTATCAAGCCTCGCCAGTGTGCATTTCGTAGTTGTTTCGTTTGACGAGTCTCTCAACAAAGTGACTCGGAAGCAACAGATGAATGTGCTTGTCAAATACTGGGACGACACTACCAATGGGACTGTTGAAGGCGCAGTACCTCACTTCGTGCTTCCTGGGCCACACCTGTGCGACGCGGACGCCTCTACAGTGGTCAGGGAATTTCACCTGAAATTGTCAGGGAAAACCTGGAAAAGTCATCAAATTTCAAGATAGTATTTTGCTAGACACCCTGATTAACCAAAAGAAGTATCGTCCGTACCCTCGAACACGATGTTCTTAGCCTTGCACCGGGTGCTTTTCAGCTGTGCCTCAGGAGCGCGCTAAAATGCATCAAAGAGAAAGAGAATTCCGACACCCTCGCGCGAGGCTACATCGTCTGGTATACGCAAGTTGTGAACCCGTGAATCGAGAGGGTACGAACCCGCGTTTGATGTCTGTGCAGGTTGCGGGAGACGTCAAAAAAGTTGCCAAAGACAAACAAATAAAAAAAAACACAAAAACAAACAAACACAAAGAGCTTTTTTTCCTTTTTTTTGCCAAGGAGAAGAAGAAAACACGATGGAAGGCGACGAAAAGCGTACTTGGCGTTATCTTACTTGATCTTTGTCATTAGTATATTTGATATGCAAGATTACGAGACGGAATATCCAACGAGCCTGAATGTCCAACGAGACGAAAGATCCAATAATGGATATTCAGACTCGTTGGACATTCAGGCTCGTTGGACATTCCGTCTCGGTTGCACCTTCCGTCTCGTTGGACATTCAGGCTCGTTGGACATTCCGTCTCGGTTGGATCTTTCGTCTCGATGGACATTCAGGCTCGTTGTACATTCCGTCTTGGTTGGATCTTTCGTCTCGTTGGACTTTCAGGCACGTTGGACATTCCGTCTCGCCTATCACGTGCTAGAATAATATGTCTTGTGAACTATACAGACCTCTTTGTTTATTTAATCACGTTCCTGCTGGTATTGCCGTATTTTCGTCATACTAAAATGTCGTGCCAGTGAAGCCGACGTCGACGGACCCACAGAGAAACAGAGAGCAGAGACAAATATTCTAATGTCATCTATAGGAAGGCATGAGGGTTAGTTAGCTGAGTGCCGATGCGCAGCTATGTACCCATCGGTGAAAGGTGTTGATTGTACGACGCCTAACGCTCCTGTGATATTGACAGTTCAAATGTTTCGAACGTTTCGATGTCATAGGTCAGCCAATTTAAAATATATAATAGGGATGCAATGTCCGGGTGTTCTAGTGCATCGCAATTGGGGGACATCTATGAAAGCCGCGCTTGAGACCCAAAGAATTTCTAGTTCAGTCCTCATCCCGGCCCAATTCAATCTATAGATGAGCTACGTACAGAGACCCGCATTGTAAGCACATGACCGCCCGCCAGCGCCACTGACTATGCGCAGAGTGAATATTTAAATTTTTGAAAGGAGCTTTGGGAGCTGTTGGTGCGAGGCATGAGCAGTTTGCACAAGGGTAATTTCCCACTAATAAAAAAAATATATTTTTTTAAAACAAATTCCACATCTAACACGTGGGTGTAGTGCGGGGTGGGACCCGACAATTCGTGAGTAAATGCAGAACAATTGGGTGACTTTGAGAAATTTTAATTTTTGTTCGTTTATCTTTGAAACAGACAACTACTCTCTCTACACTGCAGTTGTCAGTGGGGTTTTCAGGAGCCCATGTAATTTACTGGCTTCTGGAAGCGCTCCGAAGCTCGCGATCCTGTCGAGGTAGTTGATGACGTCTTGGTACGTGGGAGCTTGACTGGTGATAAAGGTCGCGAACGCATCCATCTCGGCGTGCAGCAGAAGGTTCACACCCGGATGTACCAGTAGCCTGCATCCGGTGTAAATATAACAATAGATCGTTCCACCTGGCTTTATATTCTTGTAGGGGAAGCGTATTGCACCGTGAATCCGGCCAATTCGTCGACATTTCATTGGTCTCAGGGCAACTGGAAGAAGGACAATTCGTCAAATAGGGCAATTCGCCCTAGGCCGATTCGCAGAATGGAGAGTGGGGCGAAAGCGCCCGCTCGTCGAACCGTCAAAAAGAGATGATTATGGTAGGGTGTGTAGATAGCCGGGGACAGTGGGGGTCAACAATGAAACCCTCTTTCCAAAAAAAAAAAAGAGGATGACAAAAGCAGCTTTTAGAATTTACAAGGGTCCGATAGTGAATCGTACCCGGGTCGTTCAAGATTATAAAAGTCGGGTTCTACTTGAATTAGTTCATTCGCGACTGAAGCATTAATACAATTTGGGAACACCGAGCGAGGAGCTGACCTCCTGATTCTGTGGTCATATGCGCATTTGTAATTTGCGCATATGAATGAATCGCGGTCGCACTGTCGCAGTGGCTCTGCGATATAGCTACAACCAGTTGAAATCCGATCGCAGCCTCGGTATGCTGCCTGGGCGCGTATCGGTGCGATTGCTGCATGCCACGTTACCAGAAAAGGCAGAGCGGAAACGAAGGAAGCCAATCCTAAAAAGTATTGTATTAATTATTAGAATTACCTACTTATTGTTTAACACATAGTTCACTGCGACAGCAATCACTTTGGTGGCCGAAACATGCGAAACTAATCGTCGCGATGAACGTCAATGTGCCGAATCCTGCGGACAATCACCGGACAAAAGCTCACCACTTTAGGACATCACCTGCACAAAGGCTTATTGGAAGGAACGTTGTATTTTATCACTGATTTTGATATGAGGATCGAATTTTTGTTTCTGGGGACCGAAAAGTCTAATCAGAAATGTCCAAAACTTTCACCATCGTTTTGAAAAAAAAACAACACATTTACAATTTACTGTCATTATTTATACTATACCGACCTGACCTAACAATATTACTAACACTTTAATCAAGCGGCTTTCTCCCATGCGAGGGACATCATCTTTGCGCGACCAGGGACTCCAATAAGGAAAATACAGCAACCTGTACAGTACGAAAAGAAGACTGTGACTGGGGATAAGCACGATTAACGATTCTAAGCACTCTCGTGGACCCCACGTTTGTTTCCGCGCCAGAGTTACCACCTTCTCAAAAGCAAACGCGTGACCGATTGTCAATGGTCAACGAGTTCGGTCTTTGATCTTGTAGCATGTGACCCTTTCCACGTCATTGTTTTAATTATAGAAATTATTTTGATCTTTAGATATATAAAACGAACAATAAATGTATTGTTCTTTTTTGGGTTTTATGAAGTCTACAAAATACAGGTGCATAATTTTGATTTTATTCGGGGGACTTCACAGAGGCAACGTCAGGGGTGCAAGCTCAGCGGCACACCAAAATAGCTGTGCATCGAAAAGCCTGGTACTGAAAAGCCCGATACCGAAACGACCACGTACCGAGATCGCCGCACCGAAACGTCCGGCTTCCTATTTCAGCGAACGCATTTCCCACCGCCGTAACTATCACTCCTACTATTCGAAAAAAATAAAATATAGACTCTCAATTCCACATCTGTTGGATATTCAGACTCAATGGACATTCAGGCTCGTTGGACATTCCGTCTCGGTTGGATCTTTCGTCTCGTTGGACATTCAGGCACGTTGGACATTCCGTCTCGATTGGACCTTTCGTCTCGTTGGACATTCAGGCTCGATGGACATTCCATCTCGATTGGATCTTTCGTCTCGTTGTACATTCCGTCTCGCCTGTCACGTGACCGATTGGACATTCAGGCTCGTTAGACATTCAGTCTCGTTGGACATTCAGGCCATAAGCGGTTTTTCTAGTGGTTCTAGTGGCCGGTCATACAAAGAATCGTGTTCTTTTTTGGCTATTATCCCCTTCCTGGTGTTTTCTATTTTGTTAAACTTGCTCTCTTTATGCGGCTGAATGTTCTGCTCGTATTGCTCCAGTTACTGTGTTATGTTCATATTTAAAAAAAAAGTAACGAGTATTTAAAGTAATCCTCTAGCAATATTTTGTAACTAAATTACATTACAAATTACCCAAAAAAGTAACGTGGCAATTACAAAATGACTTGTAAAATAACGGATTACAAGTAATTTGTTACTTGCAACGGATTAGTTCCCAAGTCTTCACACCAACTATCCGTACACGAGATTCGCTACTTTGGATTCATCGTCTAGTTTACAGCTCATTTCTGGCAGGTGCAAAAGTTCAACTCCGCCTGTGGCGGCCTGGGAGCAGTTGCCCAGCGACGCAAAATTTGTCAAAATTCAAATCGACCTAAGTTAAAAAAAAATTTTTTATGCTTAGTAGATTGACATTTGTTTCTATAATGTCATTGTATTCTTAGTAACCATCCTAAAAATTGTGTGTGTGTGTGTGTGTATGTGTGAGTGTTTGTGTGTGTAGTTGTGAATGTGTGGCTATATGTTTGTTCTGACTTCATAATCAGTGGAAACCTCTAAAGGGCTGGAGGCAGATGATTATGACGGTGTTAGTCAGTTCGAGATCGGACCCCCGTTTTTCTTGTTGGGTCGCGTTGTGATAAGTTTGGCTGCACTGCGATAATTCAACGTTGGAAGCTCACCACGAACTATTGTATGTAAGCTTTCGGTTACTGCCAGGTAATTTCAATTGTAAATTTTCTGACTCTAATTTGTTCTCTTACATTTGTTTGCATCGTTTCTCCGCCTCTGCTTAAAACAAAACGTGGGTGGGTCTCGCCAAGCCTACATATGTTTTTTCCCCTAAGGTTTTATTGCGGATACAGATGTACAAACAAATCTAATCAAAGTTTTAATTCAAATTCCAAGTCGAGTTAGTTCCGCCCACGACTGTTCCAACCACAGCGCTCTAATGCGACGTTCGACCTGCAAAAAATTGCTCACGCCGAAAAAAACAAAAACAAAACAACTTCGATCATTGATTGATGCAAAAGGGCCTGCTGGACATTTAGCCATGTAGTCACCACTGAGTTGCGAGCATACGGTTTGTTGGGAATAAATGGTCCTTAACATCCTGCGATGCCCGTTAAATACGCCAGCTTAGACGACGTACTGCGCTTGTCAAACTGCCCAGCTTCAACGGAGGTGCCAGACACCACCTTAACTATCTTCCCTGTGTCTAAACCTCCACATAACAACTTTGATTTTTTATTTTTAATGATAGAACAAAGGAAATAAATGGATGGAGGTATGAAGAATGGCGAGTTTATAATGAGTGGCGAAGGGACATCATTGCTCTCTGGGGATTCGAAAATGGAACCTCTCCTAAAGTCATCTTTTTTTTTTTTTTGCGCAAGAGTATATGAAGGGGTTATTACAAGTGTGCGGTCTATTTTGAAGTGTGTCGTGCGTTCCGTGCGCGTGAGTATAAGGTCGCAAGTCCGCATCTACCATAAAATACGTTATTGTAATTGAAAGTGTTGCGCACTTTCTAATATCCACCGAGAAACTTTCGAAGCGTAATTTCATCAGTGGCAAAGAACTATTCCAATTTTTACGACAAAACTAATGTTTTCATTCTTCTTCTTCTTCTTAAAAAAAAAAGTTCAGTGAGTTGTAAAACTTTGCATGCAGGAAGCGACTTCTATCATTCTTCTGGCTCCTCCCTTCGTGGATCATTTTTTTAGGATTTAAGGAGCAGCTAAAAGAGTAGCGGGAACACGACTCACACTGGAACCGAAACGAGAAGATCTCCACTTCCAAGATTCTAATGACCCGCGGTGCACGGAATAATGTTTTGAGATATTATTTGTAAAATCCACTTAGAATACCTGTTCATTAAAAACAAGGAAAAAAACAAGCAAAAAGTCATATCGGAAGAAATTTTCCCGCAGAATCCGACGGCGTGGTAATGCTGCCCGTGACCGAAGATAAGACAAAGGAGAAATGTCTGGAGAACGACCAAGTGGAAAACCTCGTCTTCGTGGGCACCCAGGTAAGGAGCAGAATTCTGTTCCGAAATGGTATTACTCAAACCCGAGCGGAATACACATGGTGGGCTCACGTCTCGTTATTCCAGACACGCAAGAATTGGAGAGTTTTAGTGTGGCGTACAGGAGCAAAAGCAAGCACTGCGCTTTTGCGCCAGTGTTGCGTGCACGAGACAGCGCATGCGCATCGTCGCCATGCGCCAATACAAGACGGAATTTGGTCCCTGCGCATGCGCAGTGACGACGACGCTATTTCTTTGCGTACGCCATTCTAAAGTTCGCTATTAATGGTCGCGGTGATGACGTGGTATGTGCTTGGAAAACTAGTGGAATCCAGACACCCCCATGGGCAATCCTCAGAATAAGGGTGAGGGGGTTCTTATCAGAAGGGAGGGGGTAGATTTTATCTTAAAGGAATTGTTCGGTGGGGAAGACGTAGACAGAAGTGAGGATCAACTTTTGTTAACATTACGGTCGTGTAAACAGTTCGTAGAAAAAAGAAAGCCGAAGCGATCTTCCTCTGATGACGTATTGATGGGATCCCGAACCTTGCAAACGCAGCACAGGTGCCGTCACCACGAAGAGGGAGCACGGATTGCCTGGACCTCTTCTTTGAAAACAAAAAATTATAAACAAGACATACTCCTCTTGTAAAGGAGGAAAGCAGAATGGGAAGGAGTACAAGAGAGAACCAGGCGTTCGAGAATGTACCGCAGTAGAAACGAAGTGTTCGCTCGAACTAGCGTTCTTTTATAAGCTACAAAATGTGGCTGTGGCAAAAAAACAGCGCCGAATAGATAGCTAAAATGTATTACTGCGTAGAATATCAGATGAAGTCCAGTGCAAAAACAAGTCGTGTAGCAGATGTGTACATAATCCACTACAAGTAACGAGCTTGCAATTTGTTACTTTGATAAGTAATTTTGTAAGGAAATATTTACATATTTCACAAAAACAAAATTGTAAAGTAAATGTATTGCCTATTTGGGTAAAATGATTTCTTTTCATGCGTTACATTTTAGTTTTTAAGAGGACCGTTGTATTTAAACGGACTAAAAACCCTGCATCAGCACTAGATGTTTAATACTATTAATGCGTTACATTTCCGCTGAAAAAACGATTACTGTATTGAAACGCATTAAAAACACATGCATCCGTACTAGATCACTGGCACGGGCTTCATCATGTGCGTCGAAGTCAAACTCCTGACTACGTATGTCTAAAGTCGTCCAATTTAGCATTTAGCCTTCTGTTTTTTCTTTCACTTTCAGATTGAGAAATGCCACACGACACCACAAGACATCGAGTGGGCGGTGTGCGGAGGCAAGATATACATGCTTCAGGTATGCAATGATCATGCCTTAATAAACGGTTTCAGGGCAAGCAACAAATTCGGTAAGATGTTGAACAATTGTCCATGAACGTAAGTGAGTGAAGTTCAGAAGGCAGTTCACACGCATGATGACGAAAGTACTCTATGCCTGTCCCGCTCTTGCAATCTTGCATTCCGAGCTATCATACAGCGAAACAGCGCAAAGACCCGAGCAGCGAATAAAAATTACGAATAAACAGAGCTCGACTTACCTGTCTATATTGTGACAATGAGAACAATGAAAACGCAAGCTTCCTGCCGCGGGCTCACACTTGACGGCGTGCTTTGAGGCGATTCTGTTTCCGTTTCTGGTTTGGGTATAAGCGCGCCATGCGGAGATTGAGAGAACTGGCTCGGCTTGCTTTATCTGCTTGGCAGCAGAGCGTTTGTACAGGCCGAAACAGAACTAGCGAAAGATCTCGGAGGCCATGAAGCAAGTTCGTGTTTCGACCCGCCGCTAAAGGGCGGCGCTGTAATCGTATCTAGTTTGGTCTCGGTGCACGCGAGCGGTCCGGGTTTCAAGGGTGAGTTTCTCAACTAAGTTGTTCTAGTAATGTTGGTTCGACCGCTATGTGTTCCTGCTGATAGAGGTAGCGATGGGGTGTCTCCGCGGTTTAGAGTTCATAACCGAAACTATAAAAAATGGTAGCGACTTCTAATTTTTGGCACACTCTTCCCTTTTTTCTGGTTTGATTAGCTCCCTCCCCATACGTTCTCAAAAACATGCCTTACATGCAAAGTGTATGACTCCGGTTTATTATTTTAGTGGAGCCTATCCGGTAAATTTGGGTAAAGAAGGTGTTTTCAGGCGGAACCGTTTTTGCATTGCTTGAACACAATGTCGAAGCCACCAAAAGGTGTAAGGACAGATCTTTCACACCATTAGTAGGTGTATAGAAAACAAAACTCTTATTGTAGAAAAATAAGTATATATATATATATATGGTGATTTCATCTCAACTCAAGCACGGATTTAGGGTCGAATTTTGAATTTTGACGAAAAAATTATATGTTTTGGGGCAATTCCATTAATAAAAGAAGACACAAACGGCAATTTCGCCGGATTTTTCGTTCTCAAGTTATGGACCGTTGAAGCGGCCAAGGTGGAAACTGACGTTTTTCCAGCTTATCGGAGGTGCCATATTTCACTCCATCTCTTTTCCCTACTTTTTACGCTACATCAATGTAACTTCTTGGAAACACTCTAGACATATGATTTTTCATGCTAATTAAGCGTCTAGGTCATAACATTCTTAATGAATTTTTTATTTGTCAAACCGCCTCTCTGCGATGATATTTGACGAAGTTCAGCTAGCTGTGCTGTGTGATTTAATCAACATATTTTTATAATCTTTATATCACCGTCGAGCTCCAATTAAGTTCTTTCTTTTGAATATAATTTCAATATTTTGCGATAAGTATATAATGCGGTACATGTGCCTGAAATACGAAAATTTCGAAAAACTAACAAGTTTGAAGTCGATTTTCTAAAAAAAAAACTTTTTTTTTATTCTTTATTTACAGTTAGTTAATATAGTAGTCGATCAGAAACTACCAACAGAAATTGTAATATATTGTTGGTATGGCCGCTATTAAGACTCAAACCTCGTGCCTTGAGCGTTTTAAACGGGACTTCGCACAGGTGCTCTGTTGAGCAGACTTTCGGCCTATGTAAGGTTTTCTATTTATCGTTAGCAGTTACCTCAATATCCAACCATAAACAATAATAAAATTTAGAGTAGTGTACTTAAAAAAATTTACTTCGAACTCCGTATCCACAAGTGCGGGCACAACGCTTACTTCCTCCCAATACGGGGGCATGCAGATCGTTAGAGAATTCCTCCGGGCCGGTTTGCTCGTCTTGCGGACGCAGCCGCGGCTGCGGCCGAGAGGATTTTCTGTCAGATGACCAGCTCCATGGGGACAAGGAAGTACCTAGCGTCCCTGCCTAATGGCGGAGAAATACCTATCGCTTCAAGCACAAAACCTAATTTCGCTCGCGGAAACTGACTGCAGGGACTTTCAACTGGAGTGCAATTGACCGCCTCTTTATACTGTAGGAGCGGCAGGTAAAGTTACGGCCAAGGAGGGTAAATATGAGCCAGAATAAAGAAAAAACCACACGGGCTGTAAAGCTGTGGCAGTACATTTATATACCTCCGCCAGCACCGGCGGCTCGCGCCTTCTGCTGTGGTCGAGAGGTTAGAGTGCCGGTACTTGCCGTCGCGGCTTAAAAGTCCCGGATTCAGATCGCGCCAGGAACTCTTTCTTTTTCTTCTATTTGACTGTACTCCCACTAAGAATGTAGACAAGGCCCTGTGCGCTCTATAAAAGCATTGGACGGGTAGTTCTGACTCACCAGTTCGTTGTTGATGACCTCGGAAGAGCGCATACATGTCTCTGGCTTTCTTTACCAACTTCCGCCACGCCTCCTGCATCTGCCGTACACTCCGCGGAAAGTTGACAATATCTTCCCATGCCCGTCTTTTCGTTCGCCAGGTAACTGTGCTGCTGAATTTCTCTAGAATTTGTTGTTTCCGTTTTCCAACTGCTCTAATTAATTCCATTTGTTGATCCAAAGTCATTTTAGGTGTTTGCGTTAGAGAGGTGGTTTGCGGTGTCGACGCCTGATTAATGTTTGCATTCGCTTGTATATCGTCTGCTATTCTAAATAAAATTAAACAAGTAATGTCTTAATATTAAAAAACGATTGCCACAGCAAAATGTAAAAAGTAAAAATATACCTCTTATCATATTCCATGCAAGTAAAAGTATGATCTCTTTTATTTCGGTTTTGACACTTTCTCGGACGTTTGACTTGATGCCTGGCCTGTAGGATTTCGCTCAATCAATGCATCCACAGCTGCTAGTCTTTTTTCTTTTTGCCTTTTTTAAAGGTTTTTTGTGTTTTTTTTAAATTGTCACAACTGCAGTTTTTATTAATACTAAATAGGCGTCTCCAGTTATTGAAAGAAGTCGTAGCAAGAGCGTTGTATATTTAAAAACACATGAAATTGTAGTTGGTGGGGAAAGGATGCTTGTTTCGGCTCCGTTTGTGTGGAAGGCATACCGATGCTGTTACCTTGGTTTCCTTTTAATGAACTTTATGAAACGATTTTATTAGCGCGTTAACTTGCCTTGATCTTTTTTTCTTCTCGGTGTTTCGATTGAACAGGTGGGACTAACAGTAAAAACCGTGTAAGGTGCGGTAGTGCAAGTGAATGATTCGTAAAAAGGATAACAGCTAAAAAGTGAGACACGCGCAAAATGCACACAAAAAAGTTTTCAACGCGATTTGTACCCGGAACTTTCACGCCGCGCCGACAAGTACCGGCGCTCTAACCTCTCGACCACAGCAGAAGGCGCGAGCCGCCGGCGCTGGTGGAGGTATATAAATATACTGCCACCGCTTTTATCTCTCGTGGTTTTTTCTTTATTTTGGCTCATATTCCCCCCCCCCCCGCCGTAACTTTACCTGCCGCTTCTATACAGTATCAAGGGGAGATCAATTGGACTCTAGTTGAAAGTTCCTGCAGTCAGTTTCTGCGAGCGAAGTTAGGCTTTTGTGCTTGAAGCGATACGGATTTCTCCGCCATTAGGCAGGGACGCTAGGTCCTTCCTTGTCTTCATGGAGCTGGTCACGTGACATAAAAATCCCTCTAGGCCGCAGCCGCGCTGCGGCCGCAAGATGAGCAAACCGGCCCTGGGGCCTTATGCTTTCGGCTTTGAGTTTGAAATACCGAACTTGACATGTAATTGTCATATTTTCTTATGTCAAACATATATGCAGTGCATATGCATATGTACGATTTAGTATCTGAAGCTTAGGAAGTACGATTTTGTTTTTGTGCGCGTACGGACTCTTTCGTAAAATAACAAGCATTTCGTAGCGTGTAAGAATTCATATGTGTTAGTCATGTGTTTAGGTTTCATTTCTATTTTCAGGTGATTCATTCCGAGTTATTTAGACTTTTTCCTCTTGACTTAAGTTTATCCGGGAGTCTAGATGTTACGTATATTCTCCATCAATACATAGGACAAAGCTCACACACCTTGCAAATCACGCCAGTGCCAAGTAAATAAATATTGTTAGGATAAATATTGTTACTTCGCTGGCTGTTATCGCTCAGATATTGAGGTAAGTACTAATATTAAATAAGAAAACCTTACATAGGTCAAAATTCTCTCAGCTGAGCATCTAAGCGAAGTCCCGTTCCAAAACTCTCACAGCACGATATTCGAGCCCTAATAGCGGCCATACAAATATATATTACAACTTCTGTAGGTAGGTCCTAGCAGACTACTATATTACCTAACTGTAAATAAAAATGAAAGAAATAATGGTGGTTTTTTTTTAGAAAATCGACTTCAAACTTGCAAGTTTTTCTAAAGAAAGACTTGCAAGTTGGAAGTCGATTTTCTAAAAAAAGCCACCTTTTATTTGTTTCATCTTTTATTTACAGTTAGATAATATAGTGGTCTGCCAGGACATAAAGTTGTAATATATATTTGTATGGCTGCTATTAGGGTCGAATATCGTGCTGTGAGAGTTTTGAACGGGACTTCACTTAGATGCTCAGCTGAGAGAATTTTGACCTATGTAAGGTTTTCTATTTAATGTTAGTATTTACCTCAATATCTGAGCGTAACAGCCAGCGAAGTAACAATATTTATCCTAACAATATTTATTTACTTGGCACTGGCGTGATTTGCAAGGTGTGTGAGCTTTGCCCTATGTATTGATGGAGAATATACGTAACATCTAGACTCCCGGATAAACTTAGGTCAAGAGGAAAAGTCTAAATAACTCGGAATGAATCACCGAAAATAGAAATGAAACCTAAACACATGACTAACACGTTTGAAGCCTTACACGCTACGACGAGGCTTGTTGTTTTACGAAAGAGTCCGTACGCGCATAAAATAAACCGTACTTCCTAAGCGTCAGATACTAAATCGTACATATGCATATGCACTGCATATCTGTTTGACCTAAGAAAATATGACAATTACATGTCGAAGTTCGGTATTTAAAAGTCAAAGCCGAAAGCAAAAGGCTTAGAGGAATTCTCTAACGATCTTCATTCCCCTGTATTGGGAGGAAGTAAGCGCTGTGCCCGCACTTGTGGATACGGACTTCGAAGTAAATTTTTTTAAGTACACTACTCCAAATTTGATTAATGTTTATGGTTGGATTTTGAGGTAAATGCTAACTATAAATAGAAAACCTTACATAGGCCGAAATTCTGCTCAGCAGAGCGCCCGTGCGAAGTCCCGTTCAAAACGCTCATAGAACGAGATTCGAGTCTTAATAGCAGCTACACAAACGATATACTACAATTTCTGTTTGTAGTCTCTGATAGACCACTATATTAAGTAATTGTGAATAAAAAATAAAATAAATAAAAAGGTTTTTTTTTAGAAAATTGACTCCAAACTTGCCAGTTTTTCAAAAATTTTAATTTTTCAGTCACATATAGCGCATTATGTAGTTATCACAAAATTTTTAAAAAATACTCAAAAGAAATAACTTAATTGTAGCTTTACGGTGATATAAAGATTATAAAAATATGTTGATTAGGTCACGCAGTACAGCTTGCTGAACTTCGTCAAATATTGTCGTAGAGAGGCGGTTTGACAAATAGAAAAAAATCATTAACAATGTTATGACCTAGACGCTTAATTAGCATGAAAAAGCCTAAGTCTAGAGTGTTTCCAAAAAGTTATATTGATGTAGCGTAAAAAGTAGGAAAAAGGGATGGAGTGAAATATGGCACCTCCGATAAGCTAAAAAAAACGTCAGTTTCCATCTTGGCCGCTTCAACGGTCCCTAACTTGAGAGAAAAAAATCCGGCGAAATTACGATTTGCGTCTTCTTTTTTTTATGGGAATTGCCCCAAAACATATATTTTTTCCGCCAAATTAAAAATTTGACCCCAAATTCGTCCCTGAGTTGAGATGAAATCACCCAGATACATCTAGCTTTGAAAAGGTGTATTTTATTCGGTATGACACACATGCTAAAGATTATCATAGGTGTTTTGAGGTTTACTCTGTACCTTCGACTATGCTTCGACGCCTCGAGTACGTCGTGCGCTTGCGTGCAACCAAAGCACGGTGGAAGGCATAGGGTGCGCGCTAGACACCGGACATTCGGAAAACACGCCCGCCGTTCTCATCTCGGAAAGGGGCTGTAGACGCAAAACTACCTTTTTGTTTTTGTTTACTCTCCTTCCCAGCCAGGCAGTTTTTAAATAAAATATGTGCGATGAAAAACAAATCAAAGATTTGCACTAAGAAAAAAAAAAAGATTTCGCGTCAAGAAATTGAGGAGAGGAGGAGACGAGAGCGCACAAGGACGTCAGAGGGCCAATCTCTGATTGGAATGATTAGTGGGTCGACGGACATCTAGCTGCCTTAATGTATCGAGATTTAAGATACATTTTTTAATGCGAATAATCGATAACGATACATGTTTTTGTTTTGTCGTTAAGATGAAGTGACCCCGCGATTGCAATCCACCCCTTGGTGCAGTGCCGTCCAGTGACAACGTTCTTCAGAGAATCGGACTCCGAGCTGACTCACGAATTGGACACGGGCCTCAAATGTGAGAAGGAAGCGTTTACGAAAGCCAACATATGGTGAGTTTAGGGCGTTACTTGATTCTACCTGCTATACCAAGCCGTCAAATGTATTTCCCTAAATGATGCTCTAAGAAAGACATTGATAGACATTGGTCTGCTCGTTATGAACTCTAAGAGATGCCTGGGCGTCTACATACCGGAAAACACTCAAAGAGCCGATCTCCGTGATGCTAGGAAATCAGCTCAGCGAACGATGAGGCGGAACATCCGTTTAGACCTCAAAATGAAGTCTGCGTTGTGGCATTACGCAATGCAGAGTGTCATGCTTGCCTTGCGTAATGCCACAGCGCAGACTTAATTTTGAGGTCTAAACGAATGTTCCGCCTCATCATTCGCTGAGCTGATTTCCTAGATCACCGAGATTGGCTCTTTGAGTGTTTTGTGGGTAAGTGGACGCGAAGGCATTTCTTAGAGTGTGATTATCTGTTAGCTATTTAATATCATTAATTGACTGTACCAGCAGGCGAACCAGAGTTTTTGGAGTTTTGAGCTGATATTTTATTTGATCATTCTGAGCGAATTTGTTAATATTGAATACAATGAATTATTCAATCAATCAATAATTCTGAAATCGATCAATCAATTAATCGACCTGTTAATCAGTAAATGAGTAAAATAATCAATTACTCGATCAATTAGTCAATTATTGAACCATTCAACATATAGTCGGTGACAGGTCTGAAAGGAAGTGGAAGCCTCTCACCCCTTTCCACTTCAGCGGAGCGAACGTTGGAGAGAAGTCGCTTCCTCTCCGGCGGTCGTTCTACTAAAGTGGAAAGGGGAGGGAGGAGCTTCCACTTCCTTCTTGACCTGTCACCGACTATAGTGATAAGATTGCAATTAATTGCTCAGTTAATTAGCAAAATAATTAATCAATCTCGACGTAACTCCATTTTTGTGTTGTATTACTACTGCAAGGCAGATTTTGATCTCTAAGGCTCTCTCCTTTTTTTTTAACAATGCAGTGGAGAACGGGCAAAAGTAGTTAAACGCTATGTCAGCTTTATATGCCAAGAAATTGTGAATGCAGCAATGGTCTGATAGGATAATGACGTGCGGCTTACTTTTACGCAGCGAGGTTCTTCCTGGGGCGACATCCCCTCTGAGCCTGTCGGTGATTCGTCTCTGTTTCGACACGTACTGCAGGGTAATTGATATCCCTATTTTGCCAATTCTTTAGTTGAGATTGTTTCCTGAAGTGAGAAATAAATAAAAAAATAACCAACACCTTATCAGTATTGTAGCGGTTACTTGAAATAAGTTTAAAAATGGCGACACTCCTTACCTCCATACCTAACAACGTTACTTTTGCGTTATTCTGAATTTTAGTTTTTGGCGGCGACAATTATCCCCGCCAAATAATAAAAGGGAAAGTAAAAATGAGGTCGTTCATTAAAGGTTTAACTGCTGTCAAATTTCCTGACCTAAACGTAAAAAAAACAGCTTCGTGTTTTTAATAAAAATGTTCCTGATTAAACTTACGGTTCGTTTTCTTTGTTGATTGGGTCCGACGTTCGCTTGTGATCGGAAAAGGCAGGAAAAAAGAAAGAATTCCCAGAGAATTCTTTACGAAGTTTCAATTAATTTTTTTTAATAAATCAACTTGAGTTTCATAACCTAAAGTCAAAAAGTTTCGAGTTGTTGCATTAGTATCCGGGTGGATCTCTTAAAGTTTATTTTATTTTCGTTTATGTTAAACAATATTTCTAAAGATATCTGCGTATGACTAGGTCAAGAGACTGATACCAGCCGCTGCGTCCTTGGAATCTCGAAATTTACGATCCAAGGTGACGAGAAGTTGATGTTTATTTGTAAACACAAACAAAATTATTTTATAATTCGTACTACCGATTACGAATGAAAAGGGAACAGCGGAGCGCGTGGTCTTCAATACATGCGGTGCTAGATAAAGGCAACTAGGTACTCATAAATCCAAAGGTCGAGAAGGGGGCTGAAGGGTCTCGCGCCAACTCCAAGGTGCACACCGTTGTATCCGCTCTGTCCACTCCGCAGTTTTATTAGTTCTTGTTGCCTCTAGGTGGCGCAGCATGTATCCAAGGCCACGCGCTCCGCTGTTGGCATTTTAATCGTACTCAATAAGAGGCACGCGCTTACTACGAGGGGTACCTCGGCTATCCTTATCTTAGCGTGTTATCGAGGGTTGTTGATACTCATTCGAAACGAGATTTAAGTACAGTATTTGAGAGGGAAGGCTAGGGACTAACTTACAGTGTTGGCATCTTCAGGATCTGTACACAGGAATGTCAGCGATGTACCCCCATGACCCTTCGTTTTACATGCCGGTCTGGATGCCCATTCACCGGTACAACTACTTTCTCTGGCTTTCAGACGTGAGTATGCGTCACCTAAAATCGGGATGAAGGTTTTTAGGTAATAGAATATTCACGTTAGTTTTCATGCGGGTGCTGTTCTAAACATACGTTGAACCGATAAAATTGGAAGTAAAGGCAAAACATGTACCTTTCACATTCTGTTCTTTTAGTCACGGAGGGATGACTAACCACGTCAGATTTCCAGTTATCTCTGACTCGATCAGAGCCATATATTGAGAAAGTGCGACCATTTCTTAGAATCGACAGCGGGCAAATGAGGGAACGCCATTGGCTAAACACTTGTCCCCGTGTTTTCAAAATGCCCAGCCCTCAAACCGCGAATAATGCCCTATTGCTGATGACGGGCAAAACAATAAACGCCTCTTTGTCGTTCCATTTAAACGTCGCTGGAATTCAAAGATGTTACTCATGGTGGCTTAAAAGCCGGCGCAAGTTTTGTCTCGGTCAGTGATGGGAACATTCAAATGTCAGGGTTACATTTGTCAGGATTACATTACAACTAGCCCCAACCAAAGTTTTATTACATTTAGTTTGCACTATGATCGCTGGAGAATACGCGGTTGTGGTGGCGCCACTGTTGCCGTGGCCACACCTCTGCTCCACCTATTAACCAAACCCTGTCTACCCACCACCACGCTGTTTAGAGACAAGCCCGTGTTTGTCCACACCAGATACTAGAACTGCGCGTGCGCCGGAACCAGATTCCCGTGATATAAAGCGTTTGTGTGCATGCGCAGTTCCAACAGCAGCACCACCCCAGTGGCGTGACTTCAGCGAGTCAGTTGTTGCTGGCTCCGATAAGTAAGGGTGATACCTCGTGGTGGCTCATAAAATTGTTGTCTTAATTATAAGTGGATGGGCATTTCACGGGTCACTTTATCACCGTTAGAACAGAAGTGTGATGATAGGGCAGATGGTGCTAGTGATGTTGATAAAAATTTCTTAATTCGGAAAGAACAATGTGCAGGGATAAGTGAGTCTTTATTGCGGAGGGTACAATCTAGGCGATCGGAAGCGCCTTGCTGCTAATGCAAGTATGAAGCCAGTCCACCTTCAGACGAAGCAGGCTCTGCCGAGCATGGTTCTTCGCGTAGTAAACCTAACATTTTGGAGTGACTCCGATTAACACTTTCTAATTGACAAGGTCTGGGGCGCTGGATTTTGCACGTCATCTAACGAAGGCCAGTGCGGAGAATAAATTGGACACGGGTTATTCATCCGTGTTTGGCTGCGACTTGAGCCTAAACAGTGAGGACACATCCAAATGCTGACGCACCACTACTGTTCAAACTGCGTCGAGCACTGAACCTCTGTAGATGACGTAGAAACTACAGCACTATAGGCCTTGTTTTCTAGTGTGTGTTGTTCCGATACGCTTTTTGTGACGCTTTGGATTTTCTCTCAGGGCCAGATGAATCTCCGATCGGACGCCAACGTCCTGGAAAAGAGTATGATGTACAACACTTTGGGCCGAGACATCACGGGGGAAATTATGAAAAATGGCTGCGTAGATCGCCAGAAAAAAACCAACATATGGAAGCTTCCCCAGCAGATGTACTACCTGCTGAAGGTACGCGGCGTGCATTTTATATTTTTACTAATCTTGAAGTCCACGAAAGAAAACAAGAAAACTTGCATTTCTGGTGAACCTGCGAGGATCTTGAGGAACTTCCATGAAATATTTTTTCACCATTCCCAACAAGAATAATCCTTCGCTGTTAGACTTCTCTCGTTCCTCACGACGAAATTATAACTAGCTCAGCATACGTCGCATCTTTGATCAGACTGCTATTTCTGACAGCTAATTTCTTCCTCTTGCCATACCAATACGACGAGAAACTGAACATGAGGTGCAGAAACAGCCAAGTTCCGACTGGAATAATTAGTGGGTAGAGCCTAAAGCTAGCTGACTTTGTCTCCACTGCCGTAGTTTCCTCTATACTCACGAAGCCTGGCAGTTCGACGACGGAGCCATACAGTTCACGGTCGCAGATTTGGAGCGCGAAGATTTAGCAGCACAGAGCATCAAAAAGCCATTTCTCGGGGAACCTGGACGTCAACGCACAGCTTTTTGCAGCAGCGAGGATCCGAAACACACTTGCTCGCTCGGGAGAAGCGTATTTCGGGGTCTCGCCGCAGCTTGGCGCCACTCCCATGGCCCTCCTCTCTTCCGTTGTCTGCCGCTCCACCTTTTCCGTTTCGGCGGCCGCTTCTCGTGGCGATCTGCCAGGCTTTGTCAGTATAGAGGAGGCTATGCCACTACACTCTTCGAACGGCTCGAATGCGAACGCCGAACACCGGACGCCCGAGTTCCGCGTCGTTACACGTTCGACGAGTGCAGTGGAGACAAAGGCAGCTTCTGTTTCCACTGCACTGTTCTAACGCGTTTGAACGCGAACGCCAATCGCCGGTTTCCGGCATTTTACATTCTAACGCGTTCTGCGAGTGGAGTGGAGACAAAGGCAGCTAACTTTGGGTCTACTGACTAATCATTCCATCAAGGGCTAAGTTTTCTGACGCCCCCGCGCACTCTCAGCTACTCCTCCCTTTCAATGTCTGCTCGCATACCTTGTATACCAAAAAATGGGGCCCTCTGTTTGCGAAGCGCAAGATCGTCTGCGTCTATTGCAAGGGTTGTGGTGACGTCAGAACGCCTAGCTTTGATTGACTCTAATTGACGGATAGTGGGTAGGACCTCGAAGCAAGCTTCTTTGAGGTCTACCCACTATCCTTTAATCAGAGCCAATCAGAGTGCGGTGTTTTGACGTCCCCACAACTCCCGCAAACGAAGCAGACGAACCTGCGCTCCGCATAAGTTGTGTTGCCGAAGAGGTCGCGTCCCAGTATTCCCCAGTCGACAAAAAAAAAAAGTATTCCCCAGTTGCGCAATTAGTTAGCGCACGGTACTTACTAGTCAGTACTTGTGAGTCATGCCGGGGTTGTGAGTTCCGGTCTCACCTGGGGAATATATTATTTTTCTTCTCGTATGTACAGATTCCATCTTATTTTGCACTAAAGGGGCCGTGCGACGATATTGGATAGACTTTTTTCGCTTTACACGTGCTTACAGTCACTAGTGGGACCCAGGTCGGCTCGTACACGACGCCTCTGACCAAGAAGCTCTTTGGTCGCGGTGTAATTTCAAGAAGAAAAATGGACTGCTCCTCTTAGTCTTTCCTTCAAAAAACTTGATATCGTAGTCGTGAGTTGCATCGTTAACGTGGGGCACCCACGGTGACAATAGTCAAATGCAGCTTATTGGCGGCGAGATGTTTTGGTGGCGCCCTCCTATGGTCCCCTCTCGTGACGTCATTATCCTTGCGAACAAAAAGTTTGATGTCTTTTGAAAATGAGCATGGGGGAAGCTTGGAAATCTTTGCGTTCTGAAACCAACGCTGCCAACACCGCCAAATTTGAAGCTCATACATTCCTCTTATTTCCGTCGATGAAAAATCTTTTGCTGGCGTCATAGTCAGCATTCGGTCAATCGTGGCAGGCCGACCACTGCGACGCTTTTCATCGCTCACGTCGCCATTGATTGGACACGAGCTCTACGGAGACAATCGGTTTTAGTTCGTTACCATCAGTGCCTTCACCCCAGTGCGGGGCTCTGATGAACATTGGCGGCATATAATTGGCACAAGATCACGTGGCCGCTTGTTCTGTACTCCGTTCATCCTTAAGCAGAGGCTAGAAGCTCCGCCTTCAGCGAGACCTCGCTGGCTTCCGCAGTGCTTTGTTTGCGCGTGCCTGCGGGCTCACACTTCTGTTAGCAAGGACAGAATGCTGCTCGTTTTAACTGCGGAGCTGTTAAGCATTACTTTCCCCAGGATCGTGTTTGTCAGCAAACAGATGAAGACACGGAAATCTGGACAGCTAGCGCCACCTATGAGCGACGGCGACAACCAGACAAGCGGCTTGCCGGTTGTTTGGTTGCCGCCGTCGCTCATAGATGGCAGGAACCTTTCCAGCCTTTCTACTCTGGCTTGCCGACTTGCGGCCGGCCATTACTTCATTCCCACCATAGTACAGCTTCGCTGGTCTTCCTTCTTCGCCAGAGTGGAAAGGCTGGAAGTTTTTCTCTAATATTTTCTGCGACTGTCATTGCATAAATAAATAAATAATAATAAAAAAACACGCGTGTTTTGTGGGTTTTAAACGTCAGAGATAAACCCTAAGTGGTATTTGTTGAGAGTACAAATAACCACTGCGCCGCCCTTTGAAAGGGGCCGTGCAACGATATTGGGTTGGTATGTCTTTTTTTCAATTCAATTAAGCTTACTGGCACCAGCGGGACCCAAGTGACGCCACTGACTTAAGGTGTCTTTGTTGTGGTATAATTTCTGACATAAAAACGGACTGTTTTCTCCAGTGTCTCCTTCACGAAAATGGTTGACGTAGTTATGGGGATCGTAGTGTCGATCAAGTCACAGGGTCACTCTGTGGTTTTGATTACAGTGAACTAGAACTAGTAGTTGTGAATAAAAGCAGCGAAGCCAAAAGGGCTGAATGCCGCGCATGGCGCGCGCCCTGCGGTCACGGCATACCACCCGGGCGAGTGCTTGAAAGCATGCATCAAAGGCTCCGATAGTGCGGTACGCGGAACACGGTGACGGATTGCTGAATGTTTCTATTGTGAAGCAGAAAACAGCGGGTAAAAACCGAAGCGCTTAGGAACTTTGCGTATTCACACAGGGCACAAGATTAATGAGAATGATAGAACTAACGCTGACAATGTGCAATAGCTACGACACAGGAGCTCTAAGCACAATATACACTTGAACACAAAAAATGTTAAGGTACGTAGTCACATAGATATAAAAAAACAGACTAAAAATGATTTTGCTGGTGGTGACAATGTCCAATTATTAAAATGGCGAAAATACCGGCGTTGCAGCATTTCTTTACTCTCGCTAATTTTGGCGCCGGTAGCCGGGACTGCTTGCTGGAAGCGGGCCGCGGGTCGGGCTCACTGGATGGGCTGCGGTTAGCCACGGGCCGTTCGGAAGATATCGGCAGGCCGGATTCGGCCCGCAGGCCGAGATTGGGAGACCCTTGGTTAATTATAACGGGACAAAAATTAGTGTTTTTACCTTCTTCTCACCCGGCATCTATACAGCGGGGAATCTAACGGGGTTCATATTAACGAAATATGACCGTAATCGGCACATATCATATCACGTGATCGCTTGTTCTGGCTGCAAGTTAAAAGAATAAACAGTGCTCGTTTATCTTCTTCTGTGGCTGTTAATGCTTGGAGAAAAAACGAACGAACCCATATATTTCCTGGGTTGCGAGCGTTATGATTAGTTCTAAGCGGTGTGCACTGAAAATACACACATTGTGGTATCGCCTCTTAAATTCTTGTTTCTTATTTCACTGCTCACATATACCACAGCATACGGATAAATTCCATAATTGCTAATACTTTTCCTGATGAAAGATATCTGATCCTCAGACTAGCCACATACTTCATATAATATTGCTGATTCGATCCAAGCTGGAGTATGCTTTCTTCATATGATTACTCTGGTAAGCGTACACAAGTAGCAATTGATAATTTGTTATACGGAAACTTTTGGTTTTATTTTTTTCCGACTACGCTCTGTTTACTACCCCATATATCGGTTATGCAGATATGGTTTTAGGTATTTTCCTTGGATGTGCGTGGTTTTATCACAACCATTCTTTCTCAGTAGCTTTGGTCTCACCTCGTTCTTTTCACTGATAAAATATTTTTAAATATTTTTATCAATCATCGTAGCTCGGCGGCTGCTTTGTTTTCTTATAAAAAGAAAAAAAATAGTTCGAAGTGGTTTGGGAATAAATAGCTTATGCGAAACGGTTGGCTTCTGAACTTAATTTTTACTCAACCGTCTCTCATTTCATGTCTACTATAATATCTCCAGAGAATACTGGAGTCTATCGACAAGATTGATACCAGAAAGAACACCAAGGTGGTCAACCTGTTGTACCCTTTTCCACCTAAAGTTTATAATGATGTTTAGTGCTGCATTTGCGTCGACCTCATATTTTCCCCCGAAATATATATATATTTGTATATGGCCCATAAGGGTAAAACCAAGACGGTAAGCGAGCATGACAAGTTCGTCGATTGCAATGGAAGCATTGGAATGGTAACTATATACACGCCAGCTTTCGGTTTTGGGATCAGTGAGCTGACACTAATGGCGTGTCACTTCTGAGGGTTCTTCCAATTAGACATTACTCGAAAAAGAAGGCACTCAAAACATTATATTTTTATATAACTAGGTATTGTTCTCTAACTTTGAGCACAAACCTTTACTCTAGCCAAGAAGCAAAGAAAAAAAATATATATCCAAAAGATATTTGCCCTTAAGGAGATGGTCTTCCGAATCGAGGAGAGAGTCGCCAAAAAGTTGTGTACGGAAACGTTTCTAGCCTGGTATGCTCTTCTTCAGTTTCTAGCCGGTTAAGCTAGAAACGGAAGCGTTTCTAGCCTGGTATGCTCTTCTTCAGTTTCTAGCCGATTAAGCTACAGAAACATGAAGCGTTCTAACCTGGTATGCTCTTCTTCAGTTTCTAGCCGGTTAAGCTAGAAACGGAATCGTTTCTAACCTGGTATGCTCTTCTTCAGTTTCTAGCCGGTTAAGCTAGAAACGAGCGTTTCTAGCCTGGTATGCTCTTCTTCAGTTTCTAGCCGGTTAGCTAAAACGGAGCGTTCAACCTGGTATGCTCTTCTTCAGTTTCTAGCCGGTTAAGCTAGAAACGGAAGCGTTTCTAACCTGGTATGCTCTTCTTCAGTTTCTAGCCGGTTAAGCTAGAAACGAGAAGCATTCTAGCCTGGTATGCTCTTCTTCAGTTTCTAGCCAGTTAAGCTAGAAACGGAAGCGTTCTAACCTGGTATGCTCTTCTGCAGTTTCTAGCCGGTTAAGCTAGAAAACGGAAGCGTTTCTAACCTGGTATGCTCTTCTGCAGTTTCTAGCCGGTTAAGCTAGAAACGGAAGCGTTCTAGCCTGGCATATGCTCTGCTTCAGTTTCTAGCCGGTTAAGCTAGAAACGGAGCGTCTCTAACCTGGTATGCTCTTCTTCAGTTCTAGCGGTTAAGCTAGAAACGGAAGCGTTTCTAGCCTGGTATGCTCTTCTTCAGTTTCTAGCGGTTAAGCTAGAAACGGAGGCGTTCTAGCCTGGTATGCTCTTCTTCAGTTTCTAGCCGGTTAAGCTAGAAACGGAAGCGTTTCTAGCCTGGTATGCTCTTCTTCAGTTTCTAGCCGGTTAAGCTAGAAACGGAAGCGTTTCTAACCTGGTATGCTCTTCTTCAGTTTCTAGCCGGTTAAGCTAGAAACGGAAGCGTTTCTAGCCTGGTATGCTCTTCTTCAGTTTCTAGCCGGTTAAGCTAGAAACGGAAGCGTTTCTAACCTGGTATGCTCTGCTTCAGTTTCTAGCCGGTTAAGCTAGAAACGGGCGTTCTGACCTGGTATGCTCTTCTTCAGTTTCTAGCCGGGTTAAGCTAGAAGCGGGACAGCGTTCTAACCTGGTATGCTCTTCTTCAGTTTCTAGTCGGTTAAGCTAGAAACGGAAGCGTTTCTAGCCTGGTATGCTCTTCTTCAGTTTCTAGCCGGTTAGCTAGAACGGAAGCGTTTCTAACCTGGTATGCTCTTCTTCAGTTTCTAGACACGGTTAAGCTAAGAAACGGAAGCGTTTCTAGCCTGGTATGCTCTTCTTCAGTTTCTAACCGGTTAAGCTAGAAACGGAAGCGTTTCTAGCCTGGTATGCTCTTCTTCAGTTTCTAGCCGGTTAAGCTAGAAACGGAAGCGTTCTAACCTGGTATGCTCTTCTTCAGTTTCTAGCCGGTTAAGCTAGAAACGGAAGCGTTTCTAGCCTCGGTATGCTCTTTCTTCAGTTTCTAGCCGGTTAAGCTATGAAACGGAAGAGTTTCTAGCCTGGTATGCTCTTCTTCAGTTTCTAGCCGGTTAAGCTAGAAACGGAAGCGTTTCTAGCCTGGTATGCTCTTCTTCAGTTTCTAGCCGGATTAAGCTAGAAAACAGAAGCGTTCTAACCTGGTATGCTCTTCTTCAGTTTATAGCCGGTTAAGCTAGAAACGGAGGCATTTCTAACCTGGTATGCTCTTCTTCAGTTTCTAGCCGGTTAAGCTAGAAACGGAAGCGTTTCTAACCTGGTATGCTCTTCTTCAGTTTCTAGCCGGTTAAGCTAGAAACGGAAGCGTTTCTAGCCTGGTATGCTCTTCTTCAGTTTCTAGCCGGTTAAGCTAGAAACGGAAGCGTTTCTAGCCTGGTATGCTCTTCTTCAGTTTCTAGCCGGTTAAGCTAGAAACGGAAGCGTTTCTAGCCTGGTATGCTCTTCTTCAGTTTCTAGCCGGTTAAGCTAGAAACGGAAGCGTTCCTAGCCTGGTATGCTCTTCTTCAGTTTCTAGCCGGTTAAGCTAGAAACGGAAGCGTTTCTAGCCTGGTATGCTCTTCTTCAGTTTCTAGCCGGTTAAGCTAGAAACGGAAGCGTTTCTAGCCTGGTATGCTCTTCTTCAGTTTCTAGCCGGTTAAGCTAGAAACGGAAGCGTTTCTAACCTGGTATGCTCTTCTTCAGTTTCTAGCCGGTTAAGCTAGAAACGGAAGCGTTTCTAGCCTGGTATGCTCTTCTTCAGTTTCTAGCCGGTTAAGCTAGAAACGGAAGCGTTTCTAGCCTGGTATGCTCTTCTTCAGTTTCTAGCCGGTTAAGCTAGAAACGGAAGCGTTCTAGCCTGGTATGCTCTTCTTCAGTTTCTAGCCGGTTAAGCTAGAAACGGAAGCGTTTCTAGCCTGGTATGCTCTTCTTCAGTTTCTAGCCGGTTAAGCTAGAAACGGGAGCGTTTCTAGCCTGGTATGCTCTTCTTCAGTTTCTAGCCGGTTAAGCTAGAAACGGAAGCGTTTCTAGCCTGGTATGCTCTTCTTCAGTTTCTAGCCGGTTAAGCTTAGAAACGGAAGCGTTTCTAACCTGGTATGCTCTTCTTCAGTTTCTAGCCGGTTAAGCTAGAAACAGAAGCGTTTCTAGCCTGGTATGCTCTTCTTCAGTTTCTAGCCGGTTAAGCTAGAAACGGGAGCGTTTCTAGCCTGGTATGCTCTTCTTCAGTTTCTAGCCGGTTAAGCTAGAAACGGAAGCGCTTCTAGCCTGGTATGCTCTTCTTCAGTTTCTAGCCGGTTAAGCTAGAAACGGAAGCGTTTCTAGCCTACCAGGCTAGAGACTTTTCTGTACACAACTTTTTGGCGACTCTCTCCTCGATTCGGAAGACCATCTCCTTAAGGGAAAATATCTCTTGGAATATATCTCTCTCGAGTGCCTTCTTTTTATCCCAGGTGCTGTCCTTATATATATATATACATATATATATATATATATATATATACGTATATATATATATAGTCCTTAACTCTTTTCGTCTAATACATTCCCGAGTTTGTCTTTGCGTGGTTCTACATTAAAGGAAGACGCAGTGAGAACTTTCGTACGCACCCAGCGTTAAAGTTTGGTTTTGTCAGCTGCCATGCCGTTCAATGTACGGCCTCTGAGACCCATCTCTTCTTCAGATGCTCTTCACCACGAATAAGCGGTTGAAACGAATTTCGGCAGCGACTCAGGACCTTCATCTGTCCGTGGATGGAATGTTGTCTGCCTCCCAGATGTACACCTACCTCAGCAACAGCCTCCATCACCTTCGGGAGGTATGCCTCGTGAAGATCTGTATCTATTCGGGGTAATTTGTCCTGTGAAATCGTCGTGACTGTTTCCCAGCGCGATTCGGCCGTGACATAATTCGCACGAATAAACCAATGACCGGAGTGTATTGAAACTTTTCACTAAAGTCTCTTTCAGTGTTGAATTTATCACGCTCATCCTTCATAATTGCGGGTTTCGGGAAAAAGAAATGAGCTTAAAAGAATATGTTTTCTTTCCTATGACAGGGAGGCAAATGTAAATAAACTATCTGGTTGACGCTACAGCTCACACAGGTTCGAATCTTTTAGAACTGCTTTCGGGAGTTCATCTGAACAAAAATGCGTTCACGTTTTTGCTTTACCGTTTTGTCATCTGCGAGTCGCAGCGTCCAGACGACGGTTTCTACCGTTTTGCTTTCTGTGCATAGGTAGAAGAAAAAATACATAACTTTTAATGTTTATTGTTTTTTTCAATGAAACCTACACAATAAAATTTGCGTGTAATTAATGCACCACCTGAAGACACACGTGTGAAAAGTTTTATTGCAATTCGTCCATTGGTTTATCTACACAATTTTTCAGTAATTTCAACAAGACACACGTTTTCTGCAGTTATCACATACTAAATTCACCCATTCATAAATCGGCGCCGGTTCTTTACAGCGAGCAGGTTCATGTGCTACTCGCACAAAGCGCATATATTCACCTAACTGCACCGAACTGTGAATAAAGGATGCTCCGAGCGGGCGCGGCGGGTAGCGTGCCGCGGCGCTCCCGCGCGGAGGTGGTCCAACAAGAGCGTTGTCTGCTCACCAGAGAGAGACGCAGCGTTCAACAGACAAAGCAGAAACAGGAGGAGAGAATAAAGCACCGAGTGAAATCCTTGCTTTGAATGCGACGGCAGATAAAGAAATAGGCCAGGCTTGAGGGCGGCGCGGTTGCCGAACATGTGCACTGCCTCGCGCCCTTGCAGTTATCCTCACCTTTGCTGGTTCAGACATTTGACGAATTATTTAACCGGAACCGACATCAACGCGCCCAGATACTAGGGACGTTTAGCAAACCGTTACCGTGTTCCGCGTAGCGGAACTACCGGAGCCTTTGAGGCATGCTTTGCAGCGCGCGCTCCGCGGTCACGGTATTCCTCGGGCGCGCGTTTAAATGCATGCTTCAGAGGCTCCGCTAGTGCGGTACGCGGAACTCACGGTAACGGCTCGCTTAAAGTTCCCAATGAAGGCGGCGACAAGCGTTGAGTACGTGGGAGCAAAGAGCGAATGCAAGTCACATTAAAGTGCTCCCCAAAACGTGGAAGCGAACAAAGGAGAGTTACTAAACAGGCGAGCTGGTGAACGTCATCCACGGCTCCGAACTGTTCGTCTTAGGTTTAGAATTGTGGGAAACGAACGGGATAGTGGTGGCCGTCGTACTCTCGTCCGCAAGGTATCTCTCATTGCAAAATTCTGTTTCACCTTGAGCCCGACCGGTGGCCATGACGCACGTGTAAAGACGACGAGCGCCATGACAAAGCATTTTTGACTTTTTTTTTAATTGGCTCCGCTAGCGCGGTCGGACCTAATCTCAAGATGGGGTACAGTGAATCCTGTCACGTCGTGGGTAGCGCCACCGAAATATTTCGATCGTTTCGGTTTACATCGTCCATCACTGTATGTGTTCTAGACTTTGAGACCGCGTCGTTACGCATGAGGTGACAAAAACTACATTACGATTTCGTGAGCCTCGTAAGTGTCAAGTAAACTATTTTGTGTGTTTTTTTGTTTGTGTGCACTTGACAGCCGAGTGACGTCCTCGTCTCCGCTTTTGCCTCCTCCTCGATGTACAACCTCATCATTCAAAGGATACTGGCGGCTGCCAACGGCGGTAAATATGCACCTTTCCAGCACTTATCACTTGGTGAAAGGAAAATGCTGAGTCACCGGGTGTTGGCGTTCGCGCGGCGTTCTACTGAGATGCACGCGTAATGGCGAACCTGGTAGGCAAAGGTGGCAGCTCGCAGGAACAGAAGGCGAATTTCGGGAACGGTGTATGCACCAACCCGACTCTCTGACGGCATGTCGCTGCTGTGGAGCTGCTGTCAGAACGGCGCGTGCTCTAACGCTCCACTTCACGCGAATCAGGTTTCTGGGCCCTGGTGGGGGCCAACGCTGACTTGTTTCGTACCCCCAGCACCAGATAGCAGGGGCACTCTGAAACACCACTCCCAGAGCCGTATGTAGGGAGAGACTGGTCAATGGGAGGAGCGGGCAGAGTCAGGGCGTGCACCAGACGCAGAAAGAGGGCTTGACATGCGCTCTTGGCCAACCAGAAGCCGAAAGGAGTCCCCTGGCGGGGGTTGCGAGAAACAGTTTTAATAAGCGGTCAGAGATAAATGTAGCAACTCTTCATGGTGTAAAATATGTTGCACGCGATGTTTCGATTATGATCATACAAAAAGATGTAAGGATGGAATGTGCCGCTCGAACTCTGTTTTTCTCGGACGGTGTTTGACCGCTTGGGCGGCAGATTCCCGACCCTCGGCGCCTGGCTTACGGATTACGACAACTGTTCTGCTAAAGTTTTATTTTGCATGACCGTGATCGAAAAATCACGCGCACCATATTTTCAGTTATCGAGAGTTACTCCGACTCACTTATTAATTTTGTTTCTCGCGACCACCCCCAGGGTATTATTCGCGGCTTCTGGCTTGCCACATTCGAATTTGTGGAGACGCTTTGGAAGACGCATAGCTTGCTTTCGACCAATGGCGCCCCCTCATTTAGCCTCCTATACTTCCCAATGTATGGCCAAACTCTCTCCATATACGGCTCTGACGGCACCTACCCCGCCTTCCCTGAACGGCGAAATTGCTCTTCCAGGGGGCTATCCAAGACGGCGGGAGGAAAGGGCGGGACATAGCCATCCGCTGCGATTGATCAGTGGCGTGGCGCTGACCAATCACAGCAAGCGGCCATGTCCCGGTTCCTTCGTCCCGCCGTCTAGCATAGTGCCCCAAGTTGCGATAACACTTTCTCCTTGTCGTCTGCAAGGTGCAAAGCAGACGCCTCCACTGCACTTGCTGATGTTTGCTTCGCTGTCTTTTGTTTGTGCCCCTTTCGGTACGAAGATTCCCTGACTCAAGGCAACAAGCCAGCCAAATGATCCGACGGAGGGTACATACCGAGCTAAGCATAATTAGCGCAGCAATTCTGACACAAGAGAAAAAAAGCATGAAAAGGTTTCTCTCCCATTAATAAACGTAATATACCGTGAGACGCGCGTACAATCACCGCCAACGATTATTCTTAACTTGGTATGTCTCTTTTGTTGGATGTTTGGCTGACTCGTTTCCATAAGTCAAAGAATCTTCGTACCGAAAGAGGCACCCCAAAACGCTGTGAAGCAAACATCGGCACGGGCTGTGGCGGCGTCTGCTGTGCACTTTTCAGGCTCAAAGAGAGACGGTTATCGCAACCTGAAACAGTAATTCCGCCGCACAGGGGAGGCGTGGTTTTTCAGTGTGCCCCTTTATGTGGCGCCGGAAGCACGGCATGGCCACGGCGAACGGCCAAGGCTGCCGTGTTATAGATAATAGTGTCCGCGATAGTACTTCTATTGTGCGAAGGTATCAATGGAATACGTTACCAGACTGGAAAGCTGGAAACAAAACCAACCTTTTCCAGGCTAGTTCAGTCCGTTTTCTGTCATATCTAGGCGTTACAAATTCTCGCCGTTGATTTCACTTTGTGGTGAATCATTTGTCCAGCGTTACAGATATTTTTACTAAACTTACATTTAAAAAACAAACAAACAAAAAAAACGGTTTGTGGAGAAAAAATATATTGTAGCTGACGGCGAATCGCAACTATCTCCTCAATGAAAAAAATATAGAAAGTGTTGCTTTTTTAATAAAAAAGAAAAGAGGCGTAGACACAACTCCTATATTACCTCCTTTAGCGCGGTAGAGGTATACGTTTGTCTCCTGTTATTAAAACATGAATAAAATCACCACTAAATCTGATTAGGAAACGCCGCAGGAAATTTGAAAGACGCATTACGTCTATATAGGAAAGTATACTTCCTGAAATAATATATAACGCTGACATCGTATCTCAGAAATGTGTTGGCATTTCTTTTTCGGAAATTAACGTGACATTCGTACGTATCTGGAAATGTGAAGGGAACGTGAGGTGAACGCGGAAGTGAAATCGATCGGTGGAATCACAGAAAGGGTTTAGCGAAGTTTGCGGTGTCGTATGAAAACGGCGCGCAGGTTTTCTCTTCTTTCGGTAGAATTGATTCCCTCTTTCGCACTCTTCAGGACAATAGGCGCTGAAGCTTGTTCTTCACAGAAAGCAATCAAGAAACAAACAAGAAACTTATGCGTTGCATATTTTGACAAGCCCTAGCTTTTTGTTTTTCTTCTGCCTCTTATTATTTTTAGCGTATTACACATGAGAAAAAGCGACACCGCTAAGGGCATAAAGGGTGTGTCCATGCACATGCTTACACCCTTTGGGCACCTTTATTTCGAGAACTAACCTTTTTAACCGTAGAATAGTATGCGTTGGCGTTAAAGTTTTAATATCTGAAGATCGTAAAAGGGTACCGAGAAGTGTTATACCGTAAAGCCCTTGTAGGGGACAAATAAAAGTATAAAATAAATACAAAACTAAAATCTGCCGCTTTTTAAATTATAGTTAGTGGCGGTTGAATACTTGATTGTGATATGAAGCCATATTTTGTTTAATTATTCTTTGTTCGTCATTGTGGAAGGTTTTGCATCGAAGACGAACCCTTGCTTGTTTCTACTTTCTCAGATCTCACGCCCCAAGTGTTTGCTGAATTCTCCAAGATGCTTACTGGAGGTGACGTGGAGAGTGCCGAAGTACCAAGAAGCATTCAGGTACGTTTCGGGACGCTTGTACTAATAAAAAAAAATCGTATTTAAAAAAAAAGCAGATTTTTGTTAGGATGGTGATACTTAAGTGGTTTAAACGTATTTCGTTGGAAAAGTGACAGCCAAGTCGCTTTGGACTTGTGGTTTTGCATACCGTTATGCACCCCATACATTCAATGTTGTTTCCAGATAAACAGCTTTATTACAGCGTAACATACTTCCGAGTTGAATATCGACCATGTCTGGGTAACCTCTGTGGGCCTTTACGGAACTGAGCGCTGCGTCACTACGATACGCGTGTACATCGGTTATTTTGAAACAATTGTCACCGTAATCTGTCACTGTTACCATTATCAGCAAAGTGGGCGACTGAGCACGCCTACCGGCGCAAAGCGCTCTTCGCGCGGATGGCCACGGAGGATGATAATAAAAGCGGCCGACGCGATCGCGAGAGGTGGTGTCGAGGTGAAACGGTCGACAGGACAAGACGCAGTCGAGATGAGACACCGACGCCACCAAAGGCGAATCGGACCGAGAAGCATGGATCTCGCGGACTACCCCTACCGGAGTCGGGTTGTTTTGAGTCCTTTCTTTGATCTCGTTCACTCTTTTGCCACTCAACTCCTAAACCTGTTTTTGCGTTGCGTCTTTCGTCCGAGTGTCATGTCTTGAAAGGTCGGCGTAAGAACGTCGAACCAACCACAACTTGAACAAAAACAAACTTTTTTTGTTGTTGTTGTTATGTAGCTTGTGCATATCGACGTTTTTATAGCCTAACTGGCGTGGTTATCAATTTGATTTGAATTACAATGGGGTAGTAGGGAACCGGATGTGGTAAGAAAAAAGATAATACTCTTTTTTTAACAAAGTTGCAAATGTTATATTAAAGAGGAACTATAGCGGTCTCTATCTCTAAACATATGTCGATACGATAGTATACTAATACCTATCAAAGTTTGAATTGCCTGCAAAAAAAAAATCCCCAAAATGTCATTTGAAAGTAAAATCGCTATATATTTATATCCCAATACAACAGAAGTTGCAATTAACTTGAGACTACAGAAAAGAGATATAAATTTGTATTTTTATTGCCCAAAATTCAAAATGCAACCCATACCTAAGATCATTGCGTTTTAGTTTGCTTAAAGGAGCTGTGCAACGATATTCAGTTGGAATGTTTTTCACTTTACACGAGCTTACTGGCACTGGTGGGACTCAAGGATACTCACACGCAACGCCACTGGCCAAGAAACTCCTTTGTTGCGGTGTAATTTCAAGGACAAAATCGATCATTTTCATTCAATCTCTCCTTTGCAAAATTTGATGACGTAACGTGGGGATCGCAGTACACCCAAGTGACGATATTTGAATGCGGTTCATAGATTGGACCCGAGCATTGCGTGGACGCTCGATTTGGGCTCGTGATAATTACTAGCTCGAGAAGCATTCGGGTAGTGGCCCGTGTCCAATGGCTGCAACGACGACAATAGCCGAGCCATAACAATGCCTGGAACTCAGCGCGTGTCCTGTGCTTTGCCAACCCCAGCGCGTGGCTATGATCAACATTGGCGGCATATAATCCATTCCAGGTCACGTGGCCGCATGTTCTGGCTGCGAGTTGAGGGGGTGAACGCTGCTCGTTTTTCTTTAATTTGTTTTCTGGGACTTCTATTGCGTGGGGTGAAAAACGAACGCGTGTTTCATAGGTCATCAACGTCAGGGATCCGTTCTAAGCGGTATTTGCGCAAAGTACAAAAATTGTTGCATCGCCCTTTAAGAATTTTTACCCGCAGTCGTTCATTTAAATAAGGCGACCTATTCACAGACAGAACATGAATGGCTACGTTCCTACATCTGTGGAATTGAACATGCGTTGAATTTAATGAGGCCGTCACTATCATACACAGTACTTAGGCACAGAAAACCCGTTTTTATATCAAGTTGCCTACCCCTTCTGATTAGTTGGCCCTTACCACAAGCCGCAACAATTGGCTGTTCACGTGCCATATTGAAAAGAGGACTGATTGCTTTGTTGATACAAAAATAATTGCTTTTATTTGCATTTTTACACCGTTCCAGCGCTTATCACCCAGGCGAAAAATGCTGAGTCACTGGGTTATGGTCGCATGCCCGGTGTCTGATATCCGCAGGGCAGAGCTACTGCGCATGCCTAGAACGCGTTCCACAGTTCCCCAGCCAGGTGTTATATATAATGCAATATATGATACAAAAATTCACAGGAACTTGGGACCCTCCTGGCGGCGTCTACAGACAAGGAGAACTTCCTCAGCATGTCCATTGAGGTAATACTATTAAAAATAACCCTTCAGTCCTGATGTAATATGCTACCCTCTCAGCCCTTAAAACCCCTTGAGCCCGTCACATCCTCATACCCTTCAAACCTCTTTAGGCCTTCAAACCCCTTAATCCCTCCAGACCCTTCTGTCTTTCAGATGCACGCATCCTTAGAACCCTTTAGACGCCCAAATGACTGTGAACCACAGACCAAAAATGCAGTTGTTTAATGGTGAATTCCACTCGTAGATCCGGAGCGCTTTCTGAAATCCGCGAGGGAGGCAAAATTCCGCTCCGTGGGACACACTCCGAATCGACGAGCGGAAGATGAACTCGCCTTTTTGGAGCGACCCCTCCCCCGCTCCCACTGCTCCCCCTCGGCCGTTCAAGATGGCCGCTGCTCGAACTTGACGAGCCCCCAACGCTTAGCCGACTGATCTTTCCGACGACCAGTGACAACTGTCATTGCTTAGCTGCAGAAATACCACACGACACAGGACGGGCGAAAATATCCACTCCACGGAGCCCATGTCACAAATAACGAGGAAGACGTCCGCATTCGGCACCGTCACATACCTTTCGGCCGCCTCGAAGCGGCGGGGCACGCACAGCGATTGCCATCGGTGGAGTTCAAATTGCTGATACGACTTTAATAAACACAGAGGTAACAAACCATCACTGGCACAGTCGTTGCCTAATCTGTTCTTGCTTTATTGCGCGAGAAAACGTCGGCGGCATACAGCGTAAAAAAGTAAACAATCAGTGGCGGCAAAATGAACAGGCCTAACCTTGCGTCGGCCTCCTTCCGATTTTCTGCCGTTTTTTTCTCGTTCTTCCTCTCACGATCACAGATGTCAGCGTTTCCGATTTGTCACGCTCCTGTCCCGGCTTTCAACGCGAGGTAGAAGCGTCCGAGCCGTCACAATCCCGCGTAAACAACCGATGCATCCAAGAAGACCAATGTCGACCGACTCGGCACCGTCCCCCGTCCCTTCGTCGACGGCGCGGAAGCGCGGCCGGTCGCCGGCAACGCCGCGTTGCGCATGCGCTACCGTCCTGGGAGGGGAAATGACGTAGCGCGCTCTGTGGCGCTCTGTCAAGTTCCGGGTAGATCTCTCGAATCCCGCAGATCAAGTTTGGCGGAGTTGGAGGCGCTCCACGGGGCGGTAGCTGCCAGAGATCTACGAGCGGAAGATGACCAAGTCGAGCCACATCTGCGAGCGGAATATGCGCGCTCAAAATGGAGCGCTTTTGGAGCGCTCGAGATCTGCGAGCGGAATTCACCATAAAACATGATTTGACGTTTGTTAACGCGATAGCATTTAGGAGCTCATGTTGCAAAAAATACGGCGTCGGCGTCGGTGGGACCTTAAAATCCGATAATGCAATGCGCGCAGCCACGTGTGACGTCACGCATGACGTCACACGTGACTGTGACGTCATCACCCATATCGACCCGCTAAATTTGGGGGAAGCGATCAGGCGGGTCGACAGGGTCATGATGTCAGAGCCACGTGTGATGTCATGTGGTGTCACGTGACGCTATTGATTAGGCAACGCACACACGCTTGCAGGGCTTGGGAAGGAGCGCGGGGTTATATGTACTCTTAAAGGCGATCCTTAAGCATCCTCCAAGGTTTTTTAGATTGGGTTTTACATGAATGTTGAAACGCAGAAATACGATAAGAACCAGCGTTTACTGTAACTCGAGTGCAAGCCGCTGTAGACCGAGGTAATCAGACTAAAGAGCAGCAACATATTTCCTTGTTGCTAAAATATTTTTCGAGGTACTCACAATGCCGCTGGGTACATTCCTAAGATATACGGTAGTTCAAAAATATAAAACTTGGTATGTGCACCCCACGCACATTGTCGGCAACACGTTCAGCGAAAATCGCGAACGCGGAACTTACATCGGTCACCGTTGACGAAATCCCAAGCAAAGTCACGGTGTCGTCCCTGGCGCCGTCGCGGTGGTGTCCCCGGCGTTGTTTTCGCGCTCTGAGCGATCTTCTGAAGCCGGACGTACACAGAGGCGCAAAAACAGGGCAATGAGGTACCTTCTGTCTTATCCGCACTCTGAGCTGCTCTAGGAAATAGATCCCACACGTGGTACAGGAAACAGACACTGATCAACCGCTTGCCGCGGTCACCCAATACAAAATGTCAAAGCGGCTTCCCTGACGCGAATATCCTGAATGGTCACGGGATTTCTCTCACAGACCCGTTAAAATATTTTAATGGGTCACGTGGTTTTCTAAATTAAATTTTTACAAACCCCAAAGTCTCTCCTTAAATTATGACGGGTTTCTCACATCCCTCAGAAATCCTTGAAGGGTACGCAGCCCATTAGAAAACTTGGAAAAAAATCTTAGACCTCTCTGAGACTGTTGAAGGGTACGTGAACACCTTTAAAAAATCATGGTGGGCCCCACAGACTGTTTTTCAGTAGGGAAGTGAGGGTTTTCTAACTTAAAAGATCCTTATGGCCTCGGTCGGCCGCTTCAGTTAGAGGCCGACCTACAGAATCCGCATCAGCCGGCAGAAAACCGGTTCCCAGTTTCTTCTCTCCACTCCCTCTCGCGCTCGTCTCCCCTCCTTCCTTCACAAAAACTAGTCTCTGCAGCTAATCCCCGCAGATAGGAGAAGGGTTTTCCTTTTTCTCAAATAAAAAAAAAGGAACTGAGGGAGAGTTTCCTCTTTTCTGGTTGTTCATTGGCCTTTAAAGCAACTCTGCCCATTTTCGCAAAAAAGTTGTAACATAGAATTGATAACAAGGAGTTACAACATAAGTTGTGATAACATGGAATTTCATGTGATAACATGGACTTACAAACAAAGCCAAGCAAAGTATTAAAGATAAGGTTCAACGCTACCAAAACTGTTGCTTCAAGCAAACAAACATATCATAGAGCTTTCATAATAGCCATGAGACGTAGGACCAATAAAAACGGACAGAACAACGAAGTCTCTATCAGGGTTACTATGGAGGTCATTCACCAGCTCGCCTATGTTTTTTACCTTTCTTCACATGTCATATAGCGTCTCATCTGCGTGCAAAATCCTAACCGTCCTACGTTCGAACTTTGAACGGCCATTGAACTGTCGAAGAACATATTTTTAAGGGCCTGCATAAGAAACCCATGTCACAAAATCAACTCTCATTCAAGACAAAAAAGTAAAATATAATATGGAGCAATATTTACTCCGCGACACTCATTAAGCGATTCCAAAATGTGTTTCTATTTCTCGGTAGACGTTTCGAAATAAAAGCTATTGCGGAATCGCTCCTGAATTGAAATCAATCTCGCAACTTAAATATTTCGCAAAATTGTTTTTGAGGAGGGGAGGTATTTTTTCCTACGTATCCTATTCCGGTGCTTAGAAGTTTTTTTTTTTTACAACTTTATGTGCCAAAGGGCGATTTGAAACAATCTTCTATTAGGGGTCGAGGATTTGAAATAGAAACACGTTTAATGGCTCATAACCTAAAATATGTCTCGCGACGAACGTATTGCTAAAAGATAACGATACTTTTATTACAGGAAAACGTTAAATTTGGGACACGTAAATTTTACCCAGGCATTTTAAAATTGTCAGGTTGGAGCTAGTGTTTCTTTAGTAATGTGCTTTCTATCCGCCAAACACCTGCAGCTGTTGGGTACGAAATATCGCGACAATGATAAAGTTGTTCAACGCAAGTCACTCCTAAATTGCAGGAAGCGTGTGAATGGCTCATGAGCGTGGAAAATCCGTGCGGGGAGAAGTTCCGCGACTTCCTGCACAAGCACGGGCATCGGAACGTCAAAGAGGTATGAAATGCTTTGAAGACTGGGCAATGCAGTGCTGTGAACATTCAAAAGTTTATTTTAAGTTGGGATACATTTTTTGGACGTCACGAAGTTACATTTGAATGCATGCTGTATGTTCTTGTGTGTGGTCATGCGTCAATAATTTACAAAATATTTGACGGGTAAATACTTTTTTCACGCTTTGCGGCACCTGTAACTTCGCGCTCTAAAAAGAATAAATAGCTGTGCCGCCTTAAAGAAGCGTTAAGGCGAACACTTTAAGAGTCGACCTTCTCTAAATTAATTTAGAAGCAATTCCAATTTGTGCAAGACGACTTATGCTCGAAAACGTTCAGTTTACGCGCGTGAAGTGGCGTGAATAGGCCGGGCGATGTGCACTCAATATGATTACCAGTTCCGCACCATCAGCCCCATATATTAGATACGCCAAATAGAAAAAAGGTGCGTTTTGATTACCTATTTCTTTAATTCGACAACCTAAAGAGGTATTCAGACGGGAGAGCTCTCTCCGGGAGGGATCCACGTGACGTCAGCAACCGGCGGAATCAGAAGAACTCCTCCCGACATTTCGCCAAAGGGATGTCCGTGTTATTAGACGCATTTAGTGGTCGTACTTTCGACGACGGGACTCGGTGGGCGCTGACGATTGTAGAAACACGGAGGCGGACACTAAATGGCGATACGCGATTACGGCAGCAGTGGTACATGTTAGATGAAGACGACGACGAACTGCTTCCTGCTAAAGAAAGCATGCTTCTTAAATAGGTGAATGCAACACAAAGAACAATAAAAAACTAGTTATATGAGGAGTGGCTGGAGAGTAGCTTTGATGAATATCGAAGAATCCTCCGGGTTCCTCAGATGACATGCGCAAGAGCGCAAGGCACAACTGCTGACCTCTATGACAATTTGCTGGATTGCGCTTCCCCGCTTGGTCGTAGCAGCGCGAATGCGGCCACCGGAAGTTTCAGTATTGGCCATTTTGTGCACACGGAAAGTCGACCGTTTGGGGCGTGGCAGAAGCAGGATGGCGGCATGCTGAAAGACACGTTTTGTGCTCGTTCGCCGTCATTCGCCAAAGAAGTCATTTTAAAGCCTCGTGAACGGTCGTAGTTTCCTTTGAGAACTCGCGAAAATATTTACGAAAGCGTAGCACCGTGGGAAAAAAGCACAACTTTTCGAACGCAAGTCTCGCGGCGTGATCAAATGACATGCCTTGGCGCGTCGAAATGCTGCGTTTCTGCCTTCGCACGCTTGGATACCGATTTGAAGGTGTGTCGCGCATAGACGTCTTTTACGCGTTCATATCGGTAAAGTTCTGGATCGCCCAGCTGTTCTGGTAAGTTGCACTGATCAGTGGTCGCTTTCATGCACCGTCATCAATGTTCGAAATCTACTCGAATGAATCCGAATTACTCATGTCACATGCAACCACACAGCAATGCGGTTAAGTATGCGTTTCAAATCACATCGCCGCTTTTTGAAAAATGGAACCAGGGGCGTCGGAAGTGTTCGGGAGATGTGGGGATAAAGGAAGATGGATTTCCGTTCCCTTCTACTCATACATGTGCACCAAAGAAAGGTGACTAAATACTCGTAACTCCCTCAAAGAGTAACTAAATACATTACTGATCTCAAAAGGAACGCGTTACGATTCCTCAACTGTTACGTTACCTCAGAAGCAGCGAGTTAGTTTCTCGTTTCTTTAACGACCCAATAGACCTATTGCTATATTACCCAAGCATCAAGGAGAATGCAGGGATTGGTGTTCCACGCGCCGCACGTGCTGCCCTCAGCAATAGTAAGTTTTCTAAAGCAAAAACCTAAAACAAATTGTATCTTGCACGCGCGTTTGTCAACGCTTTATTTTGGTTATTTACTTCGAATCTTTTATACGGGAAGGCGTGCGCGTGTGGCGCGTGGAACACCAATCCCTGCATTCTCCTTGATGCTTGAGTAATAGAGCAAATGGTCTATACAGGACTGCCTTTGTTTCATTGTTTATTGTTTTCTTTTCTGTAGTCGTCGCACTACAGCAGTAACTGCCTCTCGAAGTTTTCATCAGTTATGTTTCCCCGCTTACTTGAGGACACATCTCCGGCGACGCTGAAGAGTTTTTCTACTGAAGCGCTCGAAGGAACAGCAGTGTTGTGCTTCAGGAATTAAGAGCTGGTGAATCTGCGATTTCCTCTTTTGTTCTCCCTGCTTCCAGAGTTCCAAGTTGCCAATGGTTTATGTGCCTTTTCGCGTTGGCAACCTCCGGGTTTACATTCTGTCTGTACACGATTCTAGCATGTTAGACCAACGAACCCTTTTGTGTACTCGGAGTGAAGGATATGACAAGCTCTGGATTTCGACTGGCGTGTTCAGCCATAAAACGTTGCTATACTGTCATACTGATTAGCTGTTTATCGGGTTACTATCTGCCTTCATTGTAATAGACGCATGCTCATTTTATAATTAAAACGAGGCTGCTTAAACGCTGTTCTGCATGTTACTCCTTAAAAGTAACGAAATACCGTTACTTGTTGCTTAGCCTTTAAATTAACTAACTACGTTACTCGTTCCTTTTCTAAAAAAGTAACTGAATACGTTACTCGCTACCGATAAAAAGTAACGAGGTAGAAGTAACTCGTTACTAGTAACGCGTTACGTCCATGTCTGCCCTATTGCATTCATTGATAGCAATGTCTCGAAGGCAAAGGACGATCGCCGCCACTGCCGCTGCCGAGCCGTCCACCCTTTTTTTCTCTCGGCACGTAAGAAATTTAGTTTCTGGCCCGCGAGTGCCGCAAGTTACAAATTCAGTCTTTAGAGCAAAGAAAAACACTGCTCCAGAGGCATACACATTGATGTGCGACGCATCTTTGAAAGTATCCACATGGCGTCAATTCCTCGTTGGTATTGAAGCCGGCGAAGGCAGAGACGCAGCACTTTGGCGTGCCAATGCATGTTCTTTGACCCCCACGCCGCTAGACTTGCGTTCGACGAGTTGTGCCTGATTCCCGCGACGCTGTGCTTCCGTAAAAAAAAAAGAAAATAATAAAAAAACGTTTGGGGTTTTTAGAGACAGCTACGATCGTTCAAACCATTAGAAAAAAACACACACACAGACACAATTGTTCATAGAATGACGGCGAACAAGCCGAAAACGTGTCTTTCAGAACGCTGCCGGCCAGCCTCTGCAACGTACCAACCGGTCGACTTCCTGTTGGCACAAGATGGCCGTCCGGTGGCCATATTCGCAGGGCTGGGAAGCGCTGTCCAGCAATAGACCTATCGCTAAACTACCTAAGCGTCAACGGGAATGCTAAAAGTCTGGGTCCACGCACCGCACGTGCTATTCTTCCCAGTTTAAAAATTCCAAAACAATAACCGATATAAGGTGTACGCGCGTGCCAAAGGCCTGTAGTTGAAGGCTTGTTTTTGCTTTAGAAGATTTACTGCTGCAGACGCCAGCACGTGCAGCGCGTGTAGCTGCAGTTGTAGCATGCTCCGTGGCGTTTGAGTAATTTAGCGCAAGGTCTACTGTCATAGATATGCATCATAGAGATCGGTGGCCTCAACAAGTTAGGCAATCCCGATGCGACGGCCAGTATACTGCAGAGCAAAATCTGTAAAGTTGCCACAAACGCGAACAAAATACCCCCAATAGACGTCTTCCGAAAATTGCTCCATGCGACACTGGCAACACCGCGCGAGCGTTGCATGTTGGGAACTATAGTGGGCCACGAGCGGCCGAAGTGGCGGGCTGTGTGGTTCTGGCTTGGGTCAACGTAGTGCCACTAAATAAGCTACGCTTCAGAATAACGACACTTGGCCATATTGTGGCTTAAAATCATGGTTGCCAGTTATCTGAAGCGTTATTTGAAATCACAGGAAACGCTTTTCCGTCCTCCACAAATGTTTAAACAGTTCGCGAGAAGGTAAATCAATATTACATGAGCTTCCTAACACCGAATGTAATGCTGAAGAAGTCGCACTTTTGAATCATGGCGATCGGCAGTTGCGTCTGCTTTGCACAAGCACCAAAATGGCGGCGTCCAGAAAAACGTCTGGAAACGGAGTGCCGATACTCTAAGCGCAGCTCATTCAGTGGCTCTAGGTCAGCGCATCGACGCGTGTTTGTGTTTGGGAAAAAGTCTATTGCAAAAAAATACCCCACCAAAAAAATAAAGGGGAGGAGGGGGGAGCGGGATCTCCTTGCAATCGGCGGTATTTTGTTCGCGGGTCTGAGAACTTCATACAGATTTTGCTATGCGGGATACCGGCGGTGGCATCGGAATTGCCTAAGCTGTGGCTTGCAACGTTGCAGAGGTTCCGAATGTCGTCCGAGGCACCCAAAGGAGTCTTTGGTATTCATTAGTGCCGCCATCACTAGCAGGATGAAAATGGGAGGGGTGATGTAGTTTCAGTTTTTCCCGCCTCCAGGGCAAGATTCCTGCCTTCGATCATGCTTCGGCGCCTCGTGAGCGTCGAAGTCTACACACTCAGTCGAAGCATGTCGGAGGACAACCAGCGCGTGCTGGAGGACGCGCGTCAGAGAAGGGCACTCTGCCGTCCTCAATCATTCAGTGACTAGTTTTTTTGTGTTTTTTTTCTCGGGTTCAATTTTTATGTCAAATTACCAGAAACGCCGGCATAAGTCTAAACTGCCTCACAATGCACTCGAAAATGCAATCGTTGATCAAACTTTATTCAGATTAGCCGACGAGGAGGGCAACGGGTACCCTGGGTTTTATGTTCGTGGGAGACATCGTGGCACACTTTGCCGCTCAGTCTGCATGGTCATCGGAGTATTCGCTCTTTTTGTGTTGTTTGGCAACAAACTGAGTGGCGCCATCTATTGGGTAACTCCCGGCACACTTCCGGTTCACGTATACTTTCTCATTGTTTTGCTCGTCATTCTTTTATAGTAAATGTGACAGTACCATTGCTCACGGCGGCCGTTTCCGGAAGATAGCGTGCATATTTGGTTTCGCAAATACCGCGGAACTCGCCGTCTAGTTCAGAACTGGAAAGGGGTTGGGGGCAATTTCGCACACTGGCGCCACCACGTTTCCACTCACGCGAGACAGAGCGGATTGCCTTTCTTCCCTGTCGGTGAGACGTACTTTAAAGCCGCCGTTACACTGCTAATGCAGCGTTTAAGAGACCGTCTGCAGGCACTAAGGAGTTCTAGGGAACCGTGTTTGCACAACCGATACTGTACGATGGGCCTTCCGGTACGCACTGCGCATGCGCTAGCGCAGAAGTCTCAGATATGCACAAGGCGTACCGGAGGGCCCATCGTACCGTATCGGATGGGCTAAAACGGTTCCCTAAATCTCCCTACCGTCTGAGGCGTGTTTTTTCCCTGGTATGACGGTATTCTGTCACGTTGGTCACGCATGAAGCGCCTGCAGACATTTTCGAAGAATGCATAACGCAAACATGCTTCAATCAAGTTTGAGCCGTATTTGCACATTTTATCATGTATACCATTAAAAAAATAAAAGGTGTGGCCATTAAACTTCTTGCCACATATACAACACCCCAAAACTTCAGTTCGACGTGCAGTGCACTGACGTCGAACTGACTGCCCCAACTTATGCGAGAGGGTTGATGACGGTGCGATGTAACATATTAAACAGCTAAAGTACGTATCAAAGTCTTCAAAAAAAGAAAAAAGGAAAAAAAAAGGTTTTGCTGTGCAGCCAAAAAACAAACAAACCCGATAACCTTTTTGCAGTCACTCACACTTACATTAGCTATTTCAATAAGTTATACAACTCGGCTACCAAGCCGCTCGTGAAATTTGGTAGCGTCGGTACAACCTCAGTGCGCTGTGCGTCCAACTGAAGTTTTGCGGTGTTGTTTATGTGACAAGAGGTATAAGAATATACCCTTTTTAGTGTGTTTCTGCAACCGTGTCTTTTGTATAATGCATGAGCAGTGTGGCAGCGGCTGAAAGGAAGACACGTGATCGACACTGCTTTCTAGTAATGATTTCCGCCCGCACAAAAGAGGGCCACGCAAGAAAGTACACCACACACAACACTGTGCGTTATATTTCTTGTTTGGTTTTAGTGGTCGGCTCTTTTGTGCGCTGTAGTACTCGTCGCTCGAAAGCACGCTCCACCGAGTCGCCCAAGGTTCAGCCTGATCGATGTTGACATAATATATGCGATCGTCGTATGATCGAATGCACTGTATTCTGCTTTCAGTTCGACCTGTACACAAAGCCGTGGTGCATGGACCCTTCCTCTCTGGTGAAATCTTTGAGGGTAAGCTTCGCTCACTCCGAGCATCGTGACTATAGATGTCACGTCTTCGGGGTTTAATGTTCCTGTTTTCTACTGTTTTATTTTTTTTCTACGAATGTGCTGGTTTTTTATATAATTTTTTTATTGTCGGACAAAAAATTGGTATTTAACTGGGCTTGCGTCGAAGAAAATAGGACACTGGAGTGGGATTCCCCAATCTTCAGGGAAACATGCCTGTGACTAGAATACGTGGAAAACGTCCTGGTACTGATGAGAGAGAAGAAGACGAGATGAAGATTGGACTTTCGAACGAATTAGCGGCCTCGCCAACTTTAAAGTGGGTGTTTACTTGTATTAGGGACTTTTAGCAACCCTTTACCGTGTTCCGTGTATTGCACAACAGGAGCCTCTGAAGCGCTTTGGGGCGCGCCCCGTGGAGACGGTATCACTCCGGGCGCGTGCTTAAAAGCATGCTTGAAAGGCTCAGTAGAGTGCGGTAAGCGGAACAAATTAACGTTTTGCTAAAAGTCTTCTTTACCGTAAACAGGAAGCCTTAAAGGCCCGTTCACACACTTGCGCTTGACCCCGACCGACTGAGAAAAGACCTGTGTTTAAGACCTTTGTGACGGCTTACTTCCGGCTGCGCTGTGAGCGGCCGGTCCTAAGCTAATCATAAGAGGCTTAAAAAGCGGTTTTGTGCTTCATCGATCGTAGTCAAGCGCCACTGTGTGAACGGGCCTTTATTTTGATCACTTGTACTGCCTGGCGACTCGGCTATCCTCCCCAGTCATAGATATATTGAGGGATCGATTTGCACTTGCGGGAAATTATACATGCATATCTGTCGCAGTTGACACAATGACGGTTTTATAAATTGTGACAATTAAAGCTCTATATTTTCCATAGCAATCCTGCTAAAACCAGCGTTTTAAATTAATCATGACATCGCTCTCAAATGGCAGGTTAAATAGGTTGCTTGGTTTCTAGGAAGACCTGCTATTTTTGCTCCCTGGAGAGCGTATTTTACCACTGTGGTAAAATAGTTTTCTAGTCAAAAATAAGTATACTCACTTGTCTACTAAATGAAGAAGGGGTATAAAACTTACATACTCCACATTACGACTTCTATATATTTTCGTAAGATCTGGTATAGTAATATAACAACTCACATTAAAAATATTTTTAAATAGGGTCCCTATCCTATTTATTGCTGAACGTTTTGCTTTAAAATAGTTCAATTACTCGGAAAAACTTTTTTTTTCACGGCTACGGCTTTTTCGTAGAACTTTTCCGGAGTGCTACCCTTCCCTCGTCAAATAGTAGACCACATCCCCTTTCCTGTTTATTGGCGCTCACCTTCGTTGCTTCTTTATGATGTCATAACTCCTGCATGAATTTGTCGTTTCGCGACTGCTTCATGATTGTTCATACAATGTGATTGGGCCCTTTGGTTAGGCTTACAACAAGTGATAACGAGATGACAGTTACTAAACAGGTTGTGCCGTTATAAGGAGAAAACAGAGGGAGAGGAGAAGACGAGAGTGTGTGCTGGCGTCCGAGCGCCGACCTCACATTGGTAGAATGGTGGATAGGTGCAAAGCCGATACTCTTTTCCCATTAAGTCTACACAGAAAAGACGCTAACGGCTGATGGTACCAATCCGTCAGCATCAGGGGGCGCCATCATAGTGTTGGTCATGTTTCTGTACGTGTTCTAGCATCACTGAACCAATCATAAACAGAAGAGGCCGAGTGACGAGCACTTCTGACGCTGCTTTATTAGTCCCATTAGCTCGTAGCGTCGGCTGCGCCTGGAATTAAGGTGAAGCAACGTATAGCTGCCTAAGAAGGAGACAACGCTCTTGCTATTGTATGTCGCCATCGCGTGCTCTCATCTCCTTCTCTCCTTCAGTTTCTGTCTGTATCGAGACTTCATCGACCATGAACTTGGTTGCCAAGCGGTTATGTTCCTTCTCGATACCGTTCCCAGGCCGCGGCGATGGCTCCGAAATCCACGACCCAGAAAGAAGCACCCTCGTGGGACCTCAGCGACCTTCCCTACAAACTGACATTTGTCCAGAAGTAAGTGCGCACGAAACAAACTGCGTAACCATCCTCGTGTATTCCACGTAATCACGGGCAGTTTCAGAAAAAAGGCGGCCTTACTTCTTATCCTGCGAAAATTTGTGATTGGTTCCTCGGCGTTCTTGTCAGCTAATACCGTATTCCTATTGGCTGCGAAGCAAGGATTCTAGTGCTCAGGACTCGCTACGCCTTGTGTATCTGAAGATGTCGATGACAATAGTGCGTACGCATGTTCTAAAAAAATATGCGTGAGCTTACCATGGGCACGCGATTTCGCCAAGTGATGAGATCTTAGTCACGTCACCGCCCAATCGTTTGTTTCTTTTTCGAAGAGCGCGCAGTCTGCGTTACTCAGTTTGAACACGTGGCATGTGCCAATGCTTTTAACGCCATGTTACCGCCAAAAGGTTTATTGTAACTCTGCTGTGTCACGCGCTGGCGACACTCGACGAGACAAAAGGTGTCCCCACGCTGGGATGGACACATCGGGCAACCATAACTCGGAGAGCCAACCGCTGCCAGCTACGGAAGAGAAATTAACCTCAACCAATAGCGAGTTTTAGTAGACCGTCTTTTCCCCTCCGCTAAGCCCCTCCGCTACCCGGAACTCTACAGCCTAGGTCATCGACGCGCAGGCGCAGTGGCGGTTTCTTCGTAGCGGAGGGTTAGCGGAGGAAACAGGCTACTGAAACTCCTAATATAACCTATATTCTAAGGAGCCTGGTTCGTCCGCTTTCCCGCAAAGTACTCCGAGATAGGCCAGTTGCTGGCATCGGCGGAGGGAAGTCGGAGAATGACTGGGCTGAAATTATGCTGAGACCTAAATAAGCAGTGTGCGCTATGGGACTGAGCACGACGCTTTACCATGTTCAGTGTCACAAGGTCATAAACACATTTTCAGCCTGTCGTTAACTATAGACCTTTTCTTTTTCTCTTTTTCTTTGACTTTCGTTCTTAGCCATTTGGTAGGCATATCCAGTATGGGTGACGCAAAATATTATACAAGTAATTTCAACCTGCAAATAGTGGAACAATAAAGGAAAGGCAAAACGCGATGGGGGTGACGGTTGCGTTTATATCCTAAATGTATTCTATTGGCGTTGCGACGGAAAAAAATATATTTTCTCTTATACTGAAAGTGAAGGCATTCAATATGGTGGTACCCTTGTAGGACAGCTGCGAAAGTTTAAACACATATTTTTAATTCTAGTTATTTTATGAGGGGTTCTTACACAGATCACGTAAATGAGTGATTGGCTTTTCGGGTGTTCAGAAAAAAAAGTAGACGCACGGCAGTTAAAAAAAAAGTTTATAGGTCGCCAATTTCTTAAAATGCCTTGTTTCCTTTTTAGGTAATGTCCGTGTTTACTAGTACTGCATTATTTGCAGAGAGAACTTTTCAAGATAAGATTTATCCCGACTCAACGCTCATTGTAGCATAAAGGGTGCAGCAAGAGGCGTGTGTGGTGGACACGCGCTCCGCAGATCAGGACGCTTGCCGCCTGATTAATAGGCAGCGCCCATAGCCGCACCGCAGTCATAGGCAGGTACAGCGCCCAACAAGTTAAATAGCGTGTCAGCCGTTTTTGTGTTAACGTGTGGGTGCCTTCGTACCTAGTTGAGCCAGGCTCCACCTATCGGACTAGCCTTCTCGGCATAAAGGAAGTAGAAATGTCATTGACCCCGCAAGTGATGACGTGACAACATGGCGCTTCGCTCCAAACAAACCGTTGCCAGGGCCGTTGCTATGGACAAATGCGTAGGGGCTCGACATGGGGTTAGAGATTGTCTGATGAAAAAAGGTAAATAATTTTCTTCTAAGCTTTGTGTCTTTTCAATATCTAATCACGAAGACTTTTTCTATCTAGTACCATAAAGCGACGACAATAGCCCGTAATAAAGTTTAACAGCCCGTTTTGCCTTGCTAGCAGACGACGTCAATGAATTCGTGGGCTGTGTGGCTCTTTCTAAAGGAATACATAACCGCCTTGAATGAGGTGGGTGACCACCGACGAAACTTCTATTCTTGATGACAGCTTTCTGTGGGATTCTGGAAGCAAAGAGTGCTTGTGCACAGTTTTGATCGACGCTCGGGGTGCGCTGAGCGCGCGAACGCCTTCCCGTGGAACTCGCTTCCGCAATATTCCAGAAGGGAAAACAGTGTAAAGGCGAATCACGTACGACGACGAGAAAGTGTATCAAGGTCGAAGTGCAAGCTAGCACACGTTTTAAGGATTTCCATGACAGCACAGTCGCTTCAGTGCACATCTTTGCGATCAAACGAACTGTCCGTGAGCTGATATCTATTGTCGCTGATGAAAACGGATCGAAAAGCGTAAAACAGAAAATAATGATTTAATCGGCGAAAATGTGCATAGAAGCAAAAGAAAGGATGAACGTCGACGGTGCAGCAGCGAGCGAGGATGGGTCGGCGTACAGCTGGCTGTGGTAGACAAAGCTGCAGTCGGCTCCTTGTCAACCACAAACGGAATCTCGAGCATTCCACCTAGAATGTTCCGGAGAGAGCTAAAGCGAGGCAGACTAGGCGAGGTCATTCTGGCCTTGTTAATGCCCGTTCACACGTTTAACCGAGTACGACCGAGAGAGGCAAGACCGGTTTTGGGCCGCTTACGACAGCGTAGAACGTGCTCCGCAGCAGTGTATCGGTTGCACGCCGTCGCCAAGAGGACTTAAAAACGGGTCTTGTCTCTCTCGGTTGTACTCGTCGTACTTGGTTGCAAGTGTATGAACGAACCTTTATGCTTTACAGTCGGGGCTAGAGTAAGCTGGAATCTTCTAAAAGCACAGGATAGCTTCCCTTCTTAAGCGCCGTTCACACACTTGCAACCGAGAGGGGGAGGAAGTGGCCGAGTGGGCTAACGCGTCTCAGCTCGGAGCGTGCTCCTTACAAAAATATTTAACCAATTTCTACAGAATTTCTAGACATAATTATGGCTAAAGAGCATAGAATTCCTAGGGAGAATGTATCCACTTTTTTAACCATTGTCTACAGATTATTGGCCGCTGCTTCCTACAGACTTTCTGTAGACTTCAGTGTACAGATTGTCGACCGCTGCTTCCTACAGGCTTTCTGTGAGACTTCAGTTAATACAGATAATGTGGCGACTCTGTACAGCAAACATGCAGACATTCTATCAACACTCCTGTCCAATTTCTAGCGCCAATAAGAGAGTGTCTAACAAATTGCTGTAGACAAGTGGCCAGTTTCTATCATCTCACTATGGAGAATATAGCAGTTTCTACCCGTTTTCTGCCCACTTTCTACAGACAAATCCCCTCAACTCTATCCATTATCTACAGAATATAGGTCAGTTTCTATCTTTGTGTAATGCTAGTTATCAATTCTGAAGTGTACCGATGCATATGCTGCATGCAGAGCACTTGCTTCATTATACACTCAAAGACCAAACAAAATGTTCTTATTTTCTTTTTTTTTATTCTCAGTTGTTGAGCTGCAGTGTTTTGTTCTACTTGTCCAGCTTGCTCAGCATGCTTGATAGGCTGTGCTTGATCTTTGCTGCATCGACCTTGAAAGTGCACAGGCGTGGCCTGAAAAAAGAGAGAGAGAGATGACAAGTTAGCATCTATTAAAATCTCCAGTTGAGCAGTTCGCCACTACTCAACTGGGGACATGCACATGCCCCATTCACAGGCTCACTTGCGCGATAATTAAGAAAAACGGGCATGATACGTAGGAAGCAAAAAGGGTGGGAGATCATGGCTGATGGACGATAGAGGCTGTAACCTTTGTAACGGGCAATAGCTTGCGCCACCAATACAGCTGGCCCGGCCAAACTCTCCAATCAACGCCAAGCTACCAGCTTCTGCCTGCAGCTTTCATAGAAGCCTAGACTTTGCATGGTAATGAAAAAGTTAAGTGCCTTCAAATTGCTGCTCCATCAGCAAGTCTATTTTACATTAGGGACGTATACAGGGGTTTTTGTGTTTTTTTTTAGTTGCACCAAATTTGTAAAAAGGGAACTTGAAATAGAGTAACTTGAGCCCTGGGGAAGTGTTAATGGCCATGGTGGCCTCCAGAAAATATGTGAGATTAGGTAATTAGCAAATTAACTAAAATTATTTAATTAACTTTTTAATTTTTGACTTGAGGGCGCAAAAAGCACTTACAAATAGCGCTGTACAGGGCCTTTCGGGCCGATCGCTCTGGATTGCACGTTGAACTCGTCGGAGATTCCTGGCACAGAGTTCGACACGGTTCAAACCCATCGGATAGTGAGAAAACGTACATTGCGTAGCAGGAACACCTGTCCCAAATGGTCAGGAGGACCTCTCCTTGTCACTTACATGGAAGGAAGGCGGTCCGTCGTGTCTTCGGTCCGTCGAAGCTAGCGGTCACGTGTATGCCCACAACAAAGGAAGATCACCGTGTGTAGGCGCTGCCGAAAGAATATCCATGGTCTTGGCAATCCGCATGTTGAAGATCGCACTTGGCACTAAGACGAAATGCGGTGCTAGTGATCGGAACTCTAGCGAATTACCACAGACGGGCCCACGAAGGCCCTGCACTCATCCCGCGAAGCTAGGTCCGGTCTTCGCAGGCATTCCGGGTTTGTCAACGGCTAATGCGTCATCCGTCAAACCACGTGATCACGCTTCTGCCGTTACCCGCGCACAGAGAGCGGATTCAGGCGATAAAAGTATAGGGTTCATTGGTCCGGCGAATACGCACCGTCTACCGCCTTCAGCTTAGGGAGAGAGAGAAAGAGAGAAGGAGGAGAAAGGAAGCAGCCCAGAACGGGGGTGCGCTTACAAAGGCTAATCTTCAGGGCCATCTCAACAATGAACACAACAGGAGGATTTGTCACTTGTACCCAAGGTTGATAGTGCAGTGGATGTTATGCGTGGCCTTGGGCTTTAGTCAGGTTCCGTGCTCTGCCTTATCACCAGCTTCGAGACTGTAGTCACGTGACCCTAACCGGAGACACGATTGGCCTAAAACACGCATAGCGTCTACCCTGCTGTCAATACCGATCGAACAGGACAGCTCTTTGAAGGCCAGCTTTGAATTTCTAAAGAAGCTGTCCAGCCCAAGAGTGCCTTCATGTCCACTTTCGGGGCAAGTTTGAAGACACTCAGTTTTACGTCGTGTAACTCTACATTATAATTTAGAATGAAGAACTAAGCGCGACTATGTTTTGTGCACCGATGTCCACAAATAATATATATATATATATATATATTATTATCAATAAATTTAAAATTATTTGTACACTGTTAAGTTCGCGTTTTTAAACTTCAAATTTTTTTACGAAAGAGTTACACATAAAAGACACTACGGACAGCACATCGTCCGACTTTCAACACACGATGAATCGCTGACGCTCGCTGACAGAAGGTTGCGATGCTGCGCGAACAATTTCGGAAAGATGCTGCGTAGGGTACGCCGGGCGCAACGTTACCCTCGTTGGAGGTTGTTAAGTCACATTCTGGTCATATAGTCCTGTCTTCAAGAAAAGGCTAGCGTGCATGATTGTTTCAACCTATTGATTTGGAATCGTGGTGACTAAATCTGGTGTTGGCATTGGTCGAGGCTGCAACCTACAGCATGTTTGATTGGAAACCTGTGTTATTGATGTATATATACTCTGTGTGATTCTTTTTAAATGTTTATCAGGGCCGGATCTTGTGACAATAAAATCCTGTGACTATGTAGTTCACTTCAAGCCTGTTGTAAAAGCGTTTCTTACTACACACGAAAACTGCTTATGACTCATATCAACGATTTTGTCATGTTTTCAGTGTGTATGGTCTATCAAGTCAGGTCTGTAGAAAATCTAGGAATATGGCGACGCAAAGTCTAACGACCGTTGGCGACAGACAGTTGGTAGGATTTCTGACGACTGTGCTCTGTAGACTCCTGTTGACAGGAAATCTGTAGAAACCTTGTAGAAAAATGGCGATAAGATAGGAAGTGGACAGGTATGTTAAAAAATCGTTAAGATGTCTACAGACTGGCTCACATTTTTTTTGTAAGGGTGGAGCGAAAGCTTGCGCTGGGAACCTCCTGGGTTCGATCCCCACCGCCCCCGCCCGTTTCGATCTGGATGAGTTTCGTACCGGCACGCGTTCGTGTGATCACTACTGCGTGATGAACGTTAAAAACTCCCAGGTTAGCGGTTGTACCGCACTGGCTAAATTTCTCATCTACAGCTAAGAGACCGATTACCCGTTGAGGCGCATCTCCCCATCAAGGCTGTATAAACATAAAGAGCAAACCACTTGCAACCGAGTAGGACGGAGAGAGACAATACCTGCTTTAAGCCTCTTGCGGGGTCTTAGGACTGTATGCGCAGCTGGTCCTAAGACGTCACAAGAGGCTTAGAAATAAGTCTGCTTTTCTCGGTCGTAATCGGTTGAAAAGTGTGAGAACTGCGGTTTAGTCATGCACGCTTGGGGTCTTACTTAAACCCAACCGTAGTAAGATTTTTTTTCATAGTTTGATAATTACAAGGCGTTCTTATTCCACAGAAAAACGCGACCTCCGAATTTACAAGAGCATACAAATTCTGATCAATCACTTTATTGACGACGGACTACAAGATTCTCGCTGAAAAAATGAAAGACGTCTACAAATCCCTGTAATGCGAAACTAGAGCGCAGCTTTTCGAGGAAGAGGGGAGGGTACGGAGGAAGGGTATACGCTCCTCTTCCACTTCGGTTTCTTTTCCTCCTGTCCTCCTCCTCCGTACCCTCCCCTCCTTCCCCAGTTTGCCCGCTAAAGTTTGCTGAAAACTTGACGCCACTTGACCTCAACACCAATACTTTTACCCGCTAAATTTAGCGGGGAATCGAACTGGTGTTGAGGTCATGTGACGTAAATTTTCCCGCTAAATTTAGCGCAGTTAAGCCGACGCGAGACGCCGATGCTGCGAAACCCGGAAACAGGCACCTAGGAGCTGCGCTCTAAAAACCAAGTTTGGGGTCTCGAACCGCTCATGCTGAAGTCAAGATAATTGCTTTTTTATTACAATGCACGCTAACTCCAAGATGAGAAAAGAGGGCCCGACGCTGCTTTGATATCATATGTTCTAAACAAGTGCTATTCTCGCTCTATTTTTAGCGAATCTCCATACATGTGATGATTCTTGGGGTTTTTATTAACCTTAGGTTAGGTAAGGTTGGGTTAGGTTTTGTTAGTTTGGCCAACGATTCGAGACTATTGCAGATGGCATACTTCAGTAATTTCGGGTGCGTTCGTCATGAGTTTGTCGTCTGCAACATGCATCTCGAGACTTCTCGAGGACCGGAAGTTGCCGCCGCCAATACTCCAGGAACAGGCGATTCTCGGCTAACTTTTTGCATAGTAATCGTGAAATCTAGGATTTCTGTATTTATTATTTTTAAAAGTTTAAATTGCATGTCAAATTTTTCACCGATCGTTTTTTTTTTTTTGGAGCGGAATCCAGTCCCATGTATTCGTCCATAACAACGCCCCTAGCAACGGTTTGTCTGGAGCGGCGACGCCACACTTACGGGGTCAATTGGGCTGTATGTATGTTCGGACAGCGGAAAACTTCTCCATTCTTAGGGCTCTAAACTCGTTGAACACAAAGTTGGGGCCGAAGTTCACTGCGAGCACCGATTGGACAATCCCCACGATCACCTCGCGCTTCTTTCGCCTGCGTGCAATCCGCTCGCTCTGCGAAGTTTTGGCTCCTACTTTGTGTTCGACGAGTTTAGGGCCTTTAGTGGACTAGGAAAGCAACAAGCACCATGACAATGCACTTTTGGCACTGCTTTACTTGCTACGTTGGTTTGTAGCGTATAGACTGCAGTTGGACTTGAATTAAAACCGGGTATAGTCTTCCTTCCGTCGCTCATCCCAAAAGTTTGATCCACGAAATGTTAAGCTTAGTCTCGACGCCGAGCGTGCTTCTCTTTTTCTCGTAATATCGCAGGCTCCTGCTCAAGTTCCTGATCCCTCGGGCGCGGCTCGCTGTAGCTGCCCGCGAAACGTCCAAGGTAAGCATTGCCCACGATTGCACTTTTGGAACATGAAACGCATATAAGCAAAAAATATTTACACGTGCGTATCTCAATAAGTTTATTTCGGTGTCTCCAATCAAGATCTGGATGTCCTTAGCCTTCTACACGTTAGGCCAGGGACCAAGAAACACGTTCGATACGGAACGTACGCAGGTTCGTTTAGCCACCGTTGGGAGGATTATCGCACGGGGGTTGTCTGTTGTTCGTTCTAGCGGCGTGCACATATGCCAGACACCCGTGGTTTCCGGATTTCATATACGTCACCTTTTTGAGCGCTGTTTACGTGTTTCGAGAATCCTAAAGGTCAGCAGTTTTGCATTTGAGCGTTATTTTTGAAAGTCTTACCCAATGCGTTTTCTTTTCGTTGGCACACACAAAAAGAAAGGAAAAAAGGCAGCGATATTAATTTTTTTTAAAGTCGTATAATGTTTGGAATGGCGTATTTAAGGGACGACCATTTTAATTTGTTCAGAAGCCGTTTACCAGTCGTTTCGGGGAGTAAAGACCCTATATTTTTAAAATTTTTACCACTGACTCGATGCATAGGTCAAGGGATATCCCTTTCCCCGCCAAGTTTATCGAGGAAAATTAATTGGTGCATAGGTCACGTGGCGTCAGTTTTTTCGCCACATTTAGTGGGAAACTGAATTGCTGTACAGGTCATGTGACGTCAGGTGACATGATCTATATAAAGAATATGTGACGTCAAGTCACGTGACGTCAAATTTTCTGCCAAATGTAGCGGGGAATTGAATTTGGTGCATAGGTCACGTGATGAAAGGTCGCGAGGCATCCATTTTCTTTCCAAATCTGGCCGGAAAGTAGAATTGGTGTATAGGTTTCGTAGCAGCAGTTAACGTGACATCAATTTACCCAGCATATTTAGCGGTGAAACTGAATTGGTGTAAAGGCCACGTGGCGCTAGCTCAAGTGACATTCATCTCCCCGCCAAATTTAGCGAGAAGATTGAATTGGTGTCTTGACAGCGGTTCACGTGACATCAATTTCCCCCGTCATATTTAGCGAGTAAATTGAACTTTTTAAATAAGTCACGTGAATTCAGGTCACTTAACATCAATTTTGCCGCTATAGTTGATGGGAAAACTGAATTGGTGCAGATAGTCCTCGGAACGTCAAGTCTCGTAACATTAACTTCCCCGCTAAATTTATCGGTAAAGTTACAGAACGTGCGAATGGACCGACGGTCGAAAGTTTAGGATTGGGGGTTTCACTAAAAGCATGTAATGCTTTGAAACTTGCATTAGGGTTCTTTGACATCTGGGCTAAGTAGTTAATTACAGGCTCATTCGAAAAACACCTAAATCGATTAATTAGATAGTTGATTAACTAAAAGCTTTCAATTCAAATTTTTAATTCTAGGGGCATAAAGCATATTGAGAGTTGGCGCTCGACCGCATCATGACCTAGCATTCACGTAAAATCTCTAAAGAAAAATCGTAGTGGGCGCTACGGTGCGAAAATGTCGTCCGTGTACAGCTTCTAAACAAAACTAAGCCGGCGAAGAGCGATCCTGACGTCGATCCCTCCGCTCTGCTCTTGCACCGCACTGCCGACGTCACCTGCGGCGGGGACGCGTGAGTTGGTAAGCGGGTGCCATGAATTTGGATTTACCTTATTTTTAGAATAGCGCACGCGAACAAAAATTGCTTTCTGTTCGGTATTGTATTAGTGACAGAGACTGAGTTCAGCAATTAATGACCCAATCTTTGAAAATCGTTGCATTGCCCCATGTGGGAGCTTTAGCGACATGTATGTTCCCGGTTGTTCAAGTTTGCTCGACGCCCGGAACCATTTTGACGTTTTGTACTGCGTGATGACCAAGAGCGACACGCCAGGCACACCTCGTGCGCGGCTCCATTATGAGGAAGAGCGGAAGCGGCGCGCGGAAATTACGGCTAACGGCCAAACCTCGAGCTTACTTCGTTATCCATCTCGTCCATGTCCAATAAGATGTTCTTTTCGCTACGTACTATTCCTCCGGGTCAGTTATGCAACAAGAAAAACCGACCGCACCCTTTAAGACCGCTTCTGCCCCGTTTCCTGCAGTCCGGCCTGGTCCGCACCATCCACAAGCTGCGGACTGTGTGCATCCGCCTGGCGGACCAGATGGTGCTCGAAGGTCGCATCCCGACGCCCGACCTGCTCTACTTCCTCACCTTCGAGGAGATCGGCATCCTTCTCAAGACGAGGTCACCCAGCCTCGTGCTCAAGTGAGTGGTCCTTTTGCGCTCGCCTTACATTCACGTTGAACGACCGCAATCGCCAACAAGCTCAAAACTTCATAGTTTCAAACGCGTAATGAATCATGTCTTGTTAACATAAACCCCGTTGGTTTGACTATCCTGTTATCGGGATATTTTCGAAGTGGATAGACTGCACTCTAAAAAAAAGTATATTCTTACACCCCTTGTTAAATATACGACATCCCAAAACGTGAGTTTGTATCGACGCTACCAAATTTCACGAACGGCTTGATAGCCGAGTTTTGCAACTTAATAAAATAGCTAATGTAAGTGTGACTGACCATAAAAAGTTATCGGGGTTTTCTTGTCTCCACTGCGAAACCTCTGTATTTTTTTTGTAGACTTTTTTAGGTACTTTAGGTGTTTATTATGTTATATCGTATCGTCATCAACCCTATCGCAAAAGTCGGGGCAGTCAGTTCGACGCCTGCACGATGTACGTCGAACTGAAGTTTTGGGGTGCCGTATGGGTGTAAGAATTTACCCTTTTTTAGAGTGTGGGTAAACACTGAGCATGCGCAGAAGTTCCCTCGAGCAGCTTGGGGAACCCAAAGCGTTCGGGCACCTGTTCCAAAACTCCCTATTATAGTCGACTCACACTATGGACGACGTTATGGGGGAACGGAGCTGGTCCATACTAGCTAAATGTGACTGTGATGTGGATGCACAGCATACAGGCCATTACATCAACGGGTTTCTTGCCGTTGTTATCTTAGAGTTCGTGCGTACGACCCACCGATTTGCCAACATCACCTAGAATAATCGAAGCACGTGAGCAGACCCCTCTATATCTCCATGAAGCCTCATGAGAATGGCACCATCACTACAACTGGGTCCGAGTACGCCTCCGAGCGTTTTTCGAAGCATTGATTAGACACAAGACCCATCCGAGCAATCACGTAGCATTCACGTTCAGTTTGCGTCTGCGCTTGGTCTCACAATGGTCACAACTAAATAGCAGTACATGCACTGGCTTTGATTTTCCAGCGATAGCTTTTAATGAGACACTTCGCGGTTTCGAGCCGTCTACCACGCTCCATATTGACGCGGGCCATTTTCGGCACTCCGCCAAAATATTCCACGGACCGCTGATAACAAGGTAACAAGAAAGCGAGATAACATGCATGTTCAGGCATGGTAGCAGGATAACGTGCATGGTCAGTAAAACAGTCCCCGCTGGGCAATCTGGCAGTGACACTGGGATAGGTGCCCATGGGACCCAGAATCAGCGATTCTCGGGAGCTACGCAGAGAAAACTGCCTTAGAATTTTACGATGGATTTTGTATGCAGAAAGCAAGGGGAAAGCAAGTGCTTTAGTGACCCGTCAATGCACCTGACAGATGCAAAGTTTTATTTTCTAAACGAATAGCCCGAATGATGATATTAATTGTATTTTTGTTTTTATAACATATGAAAGAGCACATCGTCTTGTCTACTTGCGTATCCATGTTTATTCTCCGCTTTTCGTTTACCACGTGGGACTCTTTGTACCTAAGGGACATACGAAAACACACTTTCCTCTTACACAGACAGCTCTAAATGCTCTCTACTTAATGCACCCTCATTGGCTCCAAAGCTGTATGAAATTTTCGTCCGGTGTGTTATTCGGTTTAATACAAAACGCCTATGCGGACTCTATGGTACGCGCTCGGACCTTTACCGTTCATTCAGTCCATCTGCTCCAAAATATTACCTGTGTTTCGGCTTGTGGGCTGCGTAATGCCCGAGTCCCACGAGAGCGACAAACAGAAACGAACGACAGCCGCAAGCCTCAAACAGATGCAGCATGCTCGCGATGGTACTTTCGCAGGCGTTTAGTCGTTCGGTGCTGGTGAAGTAAGCACGAGTGACTGCAACCCTGCCAAAGATACCCACGCGTGCATGATGCTCGTGTTTGAGGATAGCCTCCTTTATTCTGCAAAGCCTGTCTAATCGCGAAAGACTCTGATTTGAGGCTTGTCGCTGTCTCTTGTTTCTATCTGTCGCTCTAGTGGAACTCGGCCATAAGTGTTTACAATTTTTTCTTGGTGGTGTTGGTTTTGCTGGCTCTCTGAAGCGACAAACATGCACATGCTGGGCCGTAATTTGGTAAACATTAAAACGGTGCATACTCTTCACTGAGAAACACTTCAAAGGAAACCTTACCCTTTAATCATAGGGAGGTAACTAAACTAAGCCTTTCATAAAATCAACAAAAGCAAAACATGCAAGGATTTGTGTTCCAGCAAATATTGGAAAACCCTTTTTGGAATATTCTATGCTAAACTTTTGAAGGCATCAACTGCTATCATGAACACCGCGTGGACAATATGGCACGCTTACCGAAATCTATGTCTTTCGTATTTCAGAGCTCAACGGAGGCTACGGCTCCATCCCGAGCTGGACAAAGTCAAGTACCCCAGCCTTTTCGTGGGCGTACCCAAGCCGGTAAGGACCGCTCTTGTGGACGTGTTCTACTAGCGACGTGCTTGGCCAAAAGCGTCGCTGTTGTTGCAATTCGCAATGAACCAAAAAGGTCACTTTGCTGTCCGCCTGGATTAATTTCTCCTTTATCGACGAAATTCAGCGCAATGTCAAAGTGCAGTGGCCTAGAATGGGGTGGTGGGCTCACCGCGCCCGCTTCCTAAGCGGTTCATGTCTAAATCAGGACATGGCACTCCGGTGGACTCCTCATTAAAACTCCCCGATGTGTTTAGGTGAATTTTATAAAGAGACTTACTCCTCTTGAAGCTTTTCCGCGCGCTTTTGCGATCGCGTGCGTATCATCGCGTGTGTTCGTTTCGGTGTTTTCTTCGTCAGATAGCTGGGAAGGTTCGGAAGAATCGCAGGAACTTTTGTCGGCCGAAAGCATTGGTTTCCCACGCTGAACGCGTACCTCTTCACCATTAAAGACGTGCATTAAATATATAAGTACTTACTGTGGTACAAAATGCAATTCGCACACAGCAGAGGTCTCATCGAACGTCTTGTCCGCTCGATGCAAGTTGTTGTCCCACAGTTTTCGCCGCTCCTTGTCTTCGGGTATTCCAAACAAAGGCAACTTTGGCGCCTCCTTCACGCGAGCGTATCCTGTTCTACAGCCAGGCGCGAAACAGTAGTTACGCCGGCGATTAGGCATTCTTGCATTTGAGTCGAATAACAAAACTGCAAGACATCAGTAATCACAGTGACCTCACGGCAAAGGCACGCAGACAAGCACACGCTAACTGCAGTTAGTCAGGCTGGTTCTTGCAGCCCCGTTTACTTACGTTAGGTTACGTAAACTTACGTACAAGTCATCGGGACATCTGTGCTTCACAGTAAGCGTGGCTACCAGTTCAAGGAGACAGTATGGCAGGCGAGATTTGCGACGCGAATGTTTCGGTGACTTACACGTAACGTAAGAAAGCGTAAGAAAATGATCCAGTGTGATGGCGGCTATTCCCTTTGAATTGGGCGGTGACAGGAGGAATCGATTGCAGAGCCACGGTCGGCCTCCGAGATAGCCTACAGAGACCGCCTCACCTCGAAACATGAGCGCGAGAGAGCAGTGAGCTCGCTACCCCATTCTCTGCCACTGTAGTCAAAGTGTCAACTGTGACGACGTTGGTTTAAGAATGCCAATGACTCCGAGCTTCTGTTGTTATTGTACCAGATACCATCCAACTAGTAGCTCGCAACTGAGGATAAGTAGTCAAAGATTATAGCTCATGACGCCACGGGGAGAAAAATTTCGGTCGTGACGTCACGAACAAAAACCATAAAAGGGCGCCACCGAAACAGCTCGCCCCTAACTTACAGCTTAAGGAACGCAGGGCATGACTTGTCATGTTCGCGCTTCTTGCTTTGTGATTAATCCTCCGGCGTTTTTATCGGCTAATGTTGCAATCTTATTGGTTAATGAGCAATAATAAGATACACGTGAGTATAAAGCTCTAAGTGACTATAATGAATATAGGAACTCAACGAAATGCGCCCGTGCTAAAGAACATGAAAATTGCCTGATAGGATTTTGTTTTTTTGTAATGGCGTTTCTTTTTTTTTAGCCGAATATACCAACGGTTTGAAAAACAACCGTCTTCAAAATGTGGATATGCCTCAATGACCTACCTTCCCCATGTTCCGTGATGCATGGTGCCGATTCTTGTGGTCATGTGATTTTCGACAGCTTAAAGCTCCTCATTTGTCTAAACGAAACCGCGTCTAACAAGACGTGTAATGATCAACAACAAAAATATATTCTAATTTAAGTAGCGAAGGAACTATCGGTTAATATGGCGTCGATTAGAATTGTTAACACAGTTAATCGATACCCTTCAATTGATTAGTCGGTTGTCTTCAGTTCTATACATAATATCTAGGAAGAGTAAAAGCTCCATTTGTTTTTTTACTAAAGTTTAGGAAATATATGTTTATTATTAATTTGACCCTACAATCGCTCTCACTGACAATCATACGAAATGCTAGAGAGATGTACCGTCGAAGACTAGAGTGCTATCACCTAAATCAAAAATATGAGTACAAACTAATAAAACGGACATTTTATAACACCTACCCAACCAATTAACCGGTTAAAGAAGTTGATCGCGATTAAAGCATTAATAAAATAATCCGAAGGTTAATCGATCAACCAGCCCGCCGCAGAAAAAACATATGTTCGAACCTTAACCGAAGCCTCAGTTTAGTGGCGTCAAAGGCGGCGGCCACGAGAGTGGTAGCGGCGGGGGACGTCGGGGGGGGCGCGAGGGCGGCACGCGAGGGAGCGGGGGGGAGTCGCGGCGGGCCACGCGAGAGTGGGGGGGGGGGAGGGTGTTGCGGCGGGCTACCGTCCCGGGTGATGACCCTCCTGCCGCCACTGCCTCAGTTTTTAACATTCTGCCAAGTATCCAGTTACAGACCATGTACTATTGCCGAACATGCTAGGCGTACTATTAGCATAATATAGTATTTCTTTGTATTCGTACCTGGTTTTTGAGTAGTAATGTTGAGTGTTCCATTACGTTCATGCACTTGAGTTCACATGAATAGGCCCAAGTGAACCTACGTTTTAGCGTTTTACCCCATGAAAATTCCCTCTCCGTCACCTACTAAGTTTGATTCAGCGTGTACATTTATAAAATATTAACTTACAGATTATGACCGCCGCCAAACGCATCGAGGGGGACTTCGAAATGAAAGGTGGGTCAACGTTTCCCAATGCACACTCTAAGGACAGAGACGAATAACTGTTTAAATGTTTTAGGCTATCGGCATCTGTCAGTACGTTATGGGACAGTCAGTTTACTTGCTGCTTTCGGTTGCCGTCTTCTTCTGTTGAGCAAAAACGTTGTCTCATTGGTTGACGCTTCACCGAGGTAACGCTGGAGCACAAGAAGCGACGGTGCACGGAGGCCTTGTACTATCACGCACAACATGCAGAGCGTAAGTTCGTCTGCTTCTTTTACAGGAGTTGTGACGTCAGAACGCCGAGCTCTGATTGGCACCAACTGAAGGATAGTCGCTTCTAGGTCTATTCACTATCCTTTAATCAGAGCCAATCAGAGCTCGTCGTTCTGAAGTCACAACCCCTGCAAAAGAAGCAGGCGAACTTGCGCTCCGGATAAGCTTCAACAGTCACTCACTCTTTAGAATACCTACCGGATCCTGAGAAAGCTGTGGCTTCTACCGTGGTCATCGACACGATGAGAACGGCAAGGAGGTCCTTCACTTGTCCCGCTATGAGGGCGAGATTCTTAACTTCGAATCGATAACGTTTCGGCGTCTCGCGAGCTTCGAGCCTGCACGCTCATCCAAAGCACGGCGAAAGGCAGCGAGTGCATGCTGGACCCCTGGCTAGATCTCTCTCGAGGGACGCCTCGCCTTTCTTCTTCTGTCAGTGAATATAGTGATGGCGCGCAAAGTTAAGGAAACAGTCACCGAGCACTTCGACAACTCGGGAGGCAGACGCAGAAAAAATCCGGGTTGGGTGTTGCGGCAGCGGCTCATACCGTCCGCGTGGATACGGTGTAGTGATAAACATGTATCTGTTCTAATCAGTGGCTGCTTCTCACGTTCACAGGTAACCCGATGTCTCAAGGTGTCGCAGAAGGCTACGCACGGGTAGTACCGACCTTCGAAGAGGCTCACCTGATTCGCGTAAGCAAGAGTGTCTTATAGAGAACGAAGGGTGTACTGGGGTTAGGACGCGTCAAAAATCAAATATGTGATAACTATTCTGCTAAGTTCCTATAGTATTTTTGCTGAATTTTTTCTTGAAATGGCGGGATAGTTTTGTTGGTAAATGTATTTATATACGAAACCCTCAGATTCACCCCATTCGGGAAGGTCACCATGTTTGTTGGGTCGGTCATGTCACTCGCCCAACGCGAGGCGTCCCCTTCCACGCACTAGCAGACTTGGCTCTTTCGGCGTCTCGCGCTTCACCTTTCTCTTAAACCTCCTGCGTTTCGAGCACGAAGTTTCGAGACGATGACATCTACGGCATCGCTCGCTTTGTCAGAGTCTTCGACACTGAGTGCAGCAACGATGAGAGTGATTGTGATCAAGAGATGTTGAAAGCTGGACATTTTGACTTTGACCCACTAGGGACCAGCTCCAGCGACGACGACCAGGTCGTCACGAACGAACTCGCCATCGTCCGTGACGTTCTTGCACGTGCATGGAGAGTGGAAGGTTTAAGGGGTCGAGGGCAAGATACAGAGTAGCGTGAGAGTGTACACGATCGTACCGAGGCAGGACGAGCTTGGTCGAGCATGGAGGCGCCTTTCATGTTAGAGCGTTCAGCTAAAAATCATGATCACGCGGTTTATGGGCACCATGGTGTGACTAATTTGGGCAGTGTAGCCTGGTCGTCAGAAGAAAAAAAATCAACATTTATAAACTAATCAGTGGGTTTACTAGAGCTCTACAAAATGGTAAAACGTGGTGTTATACAAAGTAACCTATTAGCATTCAATTTCAAGAATAGTCTACCCGTTAATTGTAGGTGTCTTAACCCCTTAAAGCCTTTCTATACGGAAAGGTAAGGACATCCTCTGAAGAATGCCACCTGCTACCTTAAAGCGATCAAGGCGGCGCTACCGTCAACGCGAGGGCGAACAAAAATTAAAAAAAGAGCAAGGAGGATGGAGGAGGAATGCTCTCAAAGCGCATTGGGCTTTAGAAGCCCACATCGCCTATCAAGTAACGCTGAAAGCGGAACATCCCCGCTGTCATCGTCTCTATCTGAGCATATTCTTTTCGGCTCATTCAGTTAAACACACAAGATACACCGTGACAGTGCGCTTTTAGTCTCTGTGTATGTGTTTACATGTCTCTTAGCTTTGCTCTGAATCAAGCTAAAACCGAGTTTTTGAAGGTCGCCTGCGATCTCGAAGCGGAGGGGGCTGCGCTACTACCGACGCACGCGAGTACGAAAGAAACAGTAACAAATATAAAACGTGTGCGAGCAAGAGGACAAGGGAGAAGATGTCGCTACCTTTCTTATTCGGGGCCTTAAAGGTGCCCTGAAGAGGTTTCTGAGATCGCCTAAATATGTCGATAACTCACTCTGCCGGCTCTAAGCATCTTAGAAATCCCTAGATCATGACGACACGCGGCCGATTTCTATATTAAACAACTCTCAGCACTTTCCACTCTGGTGAAGAAGAAAGAGCAGCGGAGCTGTATGCTCTGTTCTCGGCGGTGGCTTTACAGGCGAGCGATCTTGCTCTTCTTTCGCAAGGGAATCTGAAGCGCTCGACGCAGTGAAACTTCAGGCGATAGCGGCCTCGCGGCGGTTGCGTAACCATTCGCGCTGCTGCGCACATCGCCGCTCGTTCCGTTCCCGCTCTTCTTCCTCCGAAGAAATGTTGCCGCCATCTATGAGCGACGGCAGCAACCAGTTGTCTGGTTGCCGAGGCTGGAAAGGTTGCCGCGATCTATGAGCGACGGCAGCAAGCAGACGAGCGGCAAACACAACATCCTGGGTAGCTACCGCCATCTATCAGCGACGGCGGCAACCAGAGTGTTGGTGTCGACATATGTTTGGTACCGGACAGAATCCTGGGGAAACTAGCCCTTAACAGCTCCGCTGTTAAAGGGATACTTCAACGAAATTTGAAATATTCCCGTCGTGTTCAAAAATAGGTTGAATATGATCCACCATATCCGTAAATGACAATCGCACGTTTGTATTTTGATCCTGGTGGCTGTATTTTTCGTTATAAACGGCCCACTCTGGCAAGCGCTCGGAGAAGGCCCAGCTTTAGAGCACGTGACATCCAACGCAATTGTGACGTAGGTCGTCTCAAGACGAGCAAAGCTACGGCGAGGGCTGACGTCGAGAGGATGGCCTAGTCGTTCCAACCACCGAAGCGGCTGGTTTCTGTACGAATTTTGAGCGACGGGTTAATCTTCTATAATCTTGTAGGGGGACAATAGCGACTTCTGCGACACACAAAGGGGATTCTCGGGAAGAGGGGAGTTCCTCCTTCCCCCTTCTCTCGTCGTGGCCGGAGGCGAGACGACCTCCGTCACTAGCTGTCAAGGTTCCTAGACGAGCATTACAAACGAGGCGTTAGCGACATCCACCAGGTGCTCTTTGCTAATCGTTTAATTCGTTTTAAAATTCCTTTTCGAGACTTTTTTTAACAAGATATTGGTATGTTCCATGTGATACTGCTCTTTTGAACACATATAGACCAAAAAATGAGGCGCCGAAATTTCGTTGTAGTATCCCTTTAAGGGCTAGGACACACCGAAGTCATCTCCGGCGATGGGAGGAGCACGTTCCGAAACCAGGACCACTGTCAGCCAACAGCAAGCGAAGGATCTTCGCGCCTCCGACCGATGGAACCGCGGGGTGATATCTCGAACGCGCGCCGGCCCGTTGCCCTTGCAGGCCGGACTACGGCTCAACGCGGCTATCGCGCGCTGGAGAAAATTGGCTTGCTTTGTATGTTTATACAGCCTTGATGTTGGTACGCCTAGACGGGTGATCGGTCTCTTTCTTAGCTGTAGATGGAAAATTTAGCCAGTGCAGTACAACCGCTAACCGGAGGGTTTTAACGTGCATCACGCAGTAGTGATTATACGAACGCGTGCCGGTACGAAACCCATCCAGGTCGAAACGGGCGGGGACGGTGGGGATCGAACCCGGGAGGTTCCGAGCGCAAATTTCGCTCCACGCTCCGGCTGAGACGCGTTAGCCCATCCGCCCACTTCCTCCCCACTGTGCGCTCGAAAGCCGACGACCAAACATATCACTCCCGCAAAAAAAAAAAAATAATAATAAAAAAATAAACCGACAACAACAGAGCGCTTTGGGTTTAAGACAGTATTATGCAGTATTGCAGTAATAAGTTGCCTCTCCCCGACAAATTGACATTTTTTTACTACTTCTATTTGCATTTATCATCTGCAAAAGTATACATATACATTTTGTAATAATAGCGTTTGCAATCTCAACGAAAATTTCGCGTTTTCCTTGGTCACATGTCGTCCTTGCCGCCGGAACAATGCGCTTCTTATCGTCGGAAATGACCTCGGTGTGTTCGATCTTTGATTTTTTTTTTTGTAAATATAGAAATCGGTCACGCATCGTTCTAATCTTGAATTTCTAGGATGCTTAGAGCACGCAGAGTGAGTTGTCGCCATATGTAGGCGATCCCAGGAACCTTCTCAGGGCACCTTTAAGCCCAATCCACATGTAATTATCTTACTTTGGATTATTAGTAGTCTTGACATCGGTCGTGCGGTAACAATAGTCTTGGGGAAGCTGCGATGCTTAAAGTCACAGCTGCGAATACGCAGGCGAAATCGAACCATATGAATCTGGTACAAGATATTAAAGTATTTACAGATCGAGGTATTAGCCTTAAACACAGTTTAAGAAACTGGGTTTCTTCAAACTTGAGCACTACCGCCTTGTAGTCTACGAGATTGTGTACAACCTGGGATCGCCACCCCCGACTGGTTGCCTGTTGCTGATGTAGAGTTGAAAAAATTGAATTCAAATGACGACCTAATGAAGCAGCGGCCAATCAGGGACGACGCGTTCCGAAGTGAAATATTGCGCTGTCTGTCGCGGTTGATTTTTTTGTTGTTGTTGTCTGCCCGACGTTTTGATCTTCTTTTCTGGAGATGCAAACTTGGGACAGGTTTTCTGATGCAGTGCTTTGTCGCGTGTCTCTAGAAAGGAGACATCCTTGTGACGACTGCCACCGACACTGGATGGACGCCGTATTTCCCTCTTCTGTCCGGCGTGATCACGGAGATGGGCGGACCTCTTTCACACGGTACGCGTGCGAGACCGTAACCTAGATGTTTTCAGAGTTTGCAACCTGCGATGAGACAATGAACATACAAAACAACACTGTTCATTGCTCCTGCACTGATCACGTTTTTACAGCAATGGCTGTTACTGGCTCCTCTCGCCACTCGAAATGATGTTTATGTGGCGTGTTGTAGGGCGTGCATCGTCGATATTGTTACGTGACGTCCATCACAGAGTCCTGTTAATTCATTATGTCATTTCGTGATTTTTTGTAGCTTCGGTATTTTTGTGTGTACTGTATAATGTTAGAGCGTTTGATGTTTGTGTGCTTAAGTTTCTTTTTCGTGTGTGTTATGATGCACAATCGAGAAGGCATGTTGATGTTGGTGGGCATCGATAAACAGAGATAAGCATAGACATGTGCCGTGTCGTGACATGGGCTGTGACGCCTTGACATCATGTGACGTCACGGCGTCACATGACGTCAGGGTGTCACGTGACATTATGGTGCCACACAACGTCTTGACGTCACGTGACTATGGTGTCACGTGGCACCTTCTGCCTAGATGGTTTTATATTCGAAAATATGCAGATGAGTGGCCCGTTCTGATCGAACAGAGCAAAGGTAGCCGCCAAATGACAAAACCTTTGGCGGCGCCGGGATTTGAACTCCGGGGTTCCCAATATCCGGTCGGATATTGGGAGACCGGGCGTTAACATCCCGGTACCGCCAAAGATTTTGTCTTTCGGCGGCTACCGTTGATCTGTTCGATCGGTACGGGTCATTCATCTGCATATTTTCGAATATTTGCTCTTTGCAGAGCGCGTAAAATGATAACAGTGTCCCGTGATAGATAGTTTTATATTTATAGATGAGTGCGTCACTCTCCAAAGTGGGCATTAGTAAGAGTTCGCTCACTTAAGGTGCACGACACATAAGTGCAATATGCATAAGGACAGATTAGAGTCCGCAGAAGTGTCGAAGCTATCGTTCCGACTGTATTTCAAATCGGCACAAAACTGCTAAGAAAAAAAAACCTGACCTTGCGAGCATTTTTAGTTGAAACACATTTCCAGTGGATCGAGGTGATTGACTTTACACGTGCTCGGCTGAGAAGTAAGATCCAAATCGACTTTATAGAAGGTTGTTCGTACCTTCGTTAGAGAAAAAGTCATGGCGCGTGGGTAGGCGATTTTTGAATTTCGTTCTTTGCAGGCGCTGTTGTGGCTCGAGAGTACGGCCTGCCTTGCGTCGTGGGAGCGGACGGGATCACATCGATGCTCAGGACCGGTAAGGCCTGCACTGTGCCCTCGCAGCGCGCGGGTAGACCGTTGGACGTTTCCTTAAAAAGACACCGCATAATTGTGTGCCTCTGTCAGCTGCTGTTAGGGAACTGTAGTCACCGACGGGATGAGAACTAGAGCTTCTTTTTTTCGTTTGCGTTTGCCTCGCAAGTGGCGTCAATGCTCCGAGGCACGATGGCCTTTGGAGGCAGATGGCAGCACAGCGCTGAAATGAGCAGCCCTCGAAAGCGAACGGCGGCGGAGCATTCGCTCGTGGCACGTTCTTTGCGCGTTTAAACAACAAAGGTTGTCGGTACTTGTAAGAAACACGAAGCGTGAATTTTAGCAAGGAACTTTAAGGAGAACGGGAGGGCGTCTCTTTCAGATGCCCTGCCTGCTTCTTGAGCCGGGGTTGCGGTGACGTCAGAACGCTGAGCTCTGATTGGCTCCGATTGAAGGATAGTGGGTAGACCGCAAGGCAGCTTTGCTTCCAGGTCTATTCACTATACTTCCATCAAAGCAAATCAGAGTTCGGCGTTCTGACGTCAGCGCTGCGCCCTGCGCATGAAGCAGACGAACTTGCGCTCCGCATACCACATAGAAGACAAGGCCTGCGCATGATTTCATCGTTAGTGGATTCCTGACTCGCCACAAGCGGCAAACATGCTGAAGCTTCACGAGAGTCTCCGAAAATTGACAGACGCGTCCGTCTTGGCGATGCCGCGTGCTAACGTCACGCTCGTTGTGAAACGCCGCGAGACGCGCTGGAGGGTTTCACAGACACAAGCTAGGCGGCGCTGCGTGGGCCCACTGTAAAGGGAAAAGCCGCACAATCATCATTATCATTATCATCATCATCATCATTAGTGATGACGTTTGGGGAGGAAAGGCGCAGGCCTTGTCTTCTAGATGGTATTGCTATGCGGAGTGCAAGTTCGCCTGCTTCTTTCGCAGGGTTGTGGTCACGTCAGAACGCCGAGCTATGATCGATTATGATTGAAGGATAGTGGGTAGACCTCAAAGTAAGCTGCCCTGAGGTCTACCCACTATCCTTCAATCATAGCCAATCAAAGCTCCGCGTCTTTCTGACGTCACCGTAACTCCTGCGGAAGAAGCAGACGAACTTGCACTCCACATTGATCGCACAGCGTAGAGTGAAAATGAAGGCTTGTTTTCATTTCGATAATGCGTCATCTAACTTGCAAGTTCTAATTTTGGTTTGCTTCTTTCTATGTCTTGCTAGGCGACTACATCCTTTTGGACGGGAACACTGGCATACTTAGGAAACTCGCCAAGCCTGCAGACGAAGATCCCTGACGAAGTTCGTCGCCACTTTAGATTGATTTAACGTGTGCTCCATTAACTGCGCAAGCTACAAAGAAGACTAAACCAGCATTAGGAGAATTCATTCCCCTCCCCCAATCCACACTTCATTGTAAGATCTGCATGTGCTTTGACCTTTCTAGGGGCATTGATTAGGCGGCTATACCCTAGAAGGGTAGACCGGAAGTGAGTGCAGTTACCCTCTGGTTTTGAAAGTGCCTACCTTGCAATTACTCTCGTCACGGCAAACATCATTTTCTCGAACTTTTGTTTTCCGCGTTTTCATGTTCTCAATGGGCATGATGCATTCGTCAAAGATTCCCTGAGGAGGTTTCTGAGATCGGCTAAATATGGCGATAACTCGCTTTGCTGGCTCTAAGCATTCTAGAAATCCATAAATCGTGACGATACGCGGCCGATATCCCTATTAAAAAGCAATTAAAGATCGCAACACATGGAGGTCATCTCCGCCTATGGGAGCAGCATGTTCCGAAACCAGGACCACTGTCAGACAATAGCAAGCGAAGAATCCTCGCGTATCCGACCAATGAAACCGGCAGGGAGTGATATCTCGTATGCGCGCGACTCGTTGCTCATACAGCCCGGACTACTACTACAGAACCACAGTCTCCTCTATACTGACAAAGACTGGCAGATCGCCACGAGACGCGGCCGCCGAAAGTGAAAAGGTAATGCGGCAGACAACGGATGAGAGGAGAGGCATGTAACGGGCGCCCCGCTGCGGCGAGGCACCGAAACACACTTCTCCCGAGCGATGGAATGTCCGCTCGTGCTCCTCGCGTTCTTTGCGCCACCGCTTTTTCTCGTCGGGTTTGAAAACCGTGTTTCGGGTCCTCGCCGCTGCGGAAGCTGTGCGCTGAATACTAGAAAGGCTCTCTGCTACCAGATCCTCGCGCTCCAAATCTGCGACCGGGCACTCTATGGCTGCGTCGTCGAACTGCCAAGCTTTGTGAGAATATAGGAGGAAATGATACAAGGCAGTGAGCGCTCGCTAAAGCGCTCGAGAGCTGACAACCGAACACATCACTGCCGAAAGAAAAGTGAATTTTTTTAATACCATTATTGCAGTATTATGTTCCCTCTGCGCGAAAAAAAAGATATTTTTTCACTACTCTTATTTGTTTTTATCATCTACAGAAGCATGCATATTTTGTAATAACAGCGTTTGCAATCTTAACAAAAAGTCGCATTTTCATTAGTTAGATGTCGTCCTCGCTGCTGGAACAATGCTCCTCCCATCGCCGTAGACGACCTCGGTGCGTTCGATCTTTGATGGCTTTTTCAATAGAGAAATCCGGCGAGCATCGTTATGATTTATGAATTTTTAGGATGCTTAGATCCCGCTGAGTGAGTTTTCGCCATATTTAGGCGATCTCAAAAACGTCCTCAGGAAGCCTTTAAGTGTCTGTGAGGTTTGCATGTTTCTTCTTAAAATTCATTACCTTCCCAGGTAACGCGTTAATATAAAAAGTTATTATATTATAATTATCATCGCATTTTTCTAAATTTAATCTTTCTTTATTTACTCTGAGGCACCGGTCATCTGGAATTCACCTTAAAATGGAGTATTGTCGTAATCTAAACGCTCAGACGCGGGGAAATAAAGTCACTGACAAGACGCGCAAGATGTTGGTTAATACTCAAAAATGCGGTATGAAATAGAAATAAAGATACTTTTTTATACTTCTCATCTAATCTTCTCTTGTGATTGATGCCTAATTTTGTCGCAATCTAGCTGAATCGAGTGAAAAGTGGGCGTACAGTCACCCCCGACAGCCGTCGCAAATCCTCGAAATGGCCTCTGCACGGGGATGCTGCACTTCTTCAAATACATTCTGAAAGTTCGAGTCTGAAGTCGCATATTATTTAAATGTCACTATCCACGCCTCCCCATTATCCAGGCATCTCTCGTAGACTGCCTTAACGTATTCTGCGGAGTGTGGTCCTGAGTTTAAAAAGTTTCCTAGATTCGAAGAACTGGCTGCATTCTGCAGCGTCGGTTCCAGACGAGCATCCACACGCTTGAAAGCACAAACCACTTTGGCACCGCACGGCAACTGCATGTCTTTAAAGTTTGTCGAACCAAAGGTTTGATGTCGAACCGACTGGTTCGGTGAAACTTCGACCATTCGATCAAGTTCGACTTCTTGAGCATCATTTCCGACTTTCACTGACGTCACTAAAATAAATTAACCATATGGCGTTACGCTATACCCATCCAAAAATAAACTTATCACGACACTCGTTACTGCGATTAAAAAAAAACGAGTTACCTCAGCTTCAAAATAACGCGCTATTTTCTCGTTAAAGGGATGCTGAACCAAAATCTGGATTTCACAAAGCACGGCGGCAGAAGCGTGCAACGGAATGCTACGAACACCAAAACATCACTCATAGAGCGATATCTCGAAGGGATGACCGTACGTTTCTAAAAAAAGGAGGCGCATTTGACAGGTTTGTTGACGTCATGTTTCTCCGAGAAGAGTCGAGAAGAAGAGGAAACGGCCTCGCGTTTTCTCCACCTCGCCGCCTTGAGGGGGCGAAGCGAAGAGAGGAGGAAACGAGATATGTTCACGTCACGCGCCTCGTCGGCCTCGTTCAATCGCGACCTCTTTTTTCCAAAAATACGGCCTTCCATTCGAGATATCGCCTTGCGAGTGGTGTTGTAGGGCTTGTAGCGTCCCGCCTACCGCTCCTGCATTGTTTTCTGAAATCCATAAATCGGTTCACCATCCCTTTAAGGCTAGTTCACATAGAACCGTTTTCTTAGGTGTTCTTACGTTACACTCTAAGAAATATGGGGTGTATAGGGTGCACCCCTTGTCCCATATGTAACTCCCCAAAACAACAATTCGACGCTCAGTCCACAGACGTCAAACCGACGATACTAATTTTCAAGAGTGGCTTGATAGTCGACCGACACAACTTATTAAAATAGCTAATGTACGTAATAAAGGCTACAGTAAGATCAAGGTTTTTTGACCCCGCTGCAAAACCTGCTTTTTTTTCTTGTAGTTTTTGATACGCCCATTAGCTATTTAATACGTCATATCCAATAGCTCTCAAGCCGCTCGTAAAAGGTGGTATCGCTTGCTCGACGTCAGTGGACTGTTAGTCCAAATGTAGTTTTGGGGAGTTACATAAGGGACAAGGGGTGTACCCCTATACACCCTCTATTTCTAAGAGTGTACGTATAAGTGATTGAAACATCCGTGTTTAGTATGTCGCCTGCCAAGATCTCCTTGAACGGCTTTCCACGCTTACTATGTGCACAGATGTTCCGGTGACTTGTACGTAAGCTTTCGTAACATAACGTAACGCGAGAAAACGGGGATGTGTGAACTAGCCTTTACTTCGTATATGTCGGTTATATTAAGCCGCTTCCGATATTGGTCGTCGTTAATATTTCCTCGCTTTTTACCGAGTTTGTTCAGAAATAACTTCGATTATAGTGGCATAGGCGGAGCGCAAATTCGCCTGCTTCTTCTTCTTGTGACGTCAGAACGCCGGTTTTGATTGGCTTTGATTGAAGGATAGTGGGTAGACCTCAGAGGCAGCTTGCTTCGAGATCTACCCACTATCCTTCTATCAGAGCCAATCAGAGCTCGGTGTTCTGACGTCATCACAACCCCAGAAGAAGAAGCAGACGAACTTGCGCTCCGTATACTTGTGCACGCCTTTTTATGGTCTATCCTGCGTTTGATTATCGTGTAAGTTACAGGCACGAACAGAGGTGAGAGGTAACTTAGTATGCTTGAATTGTACATATTCCCCTTAAGAATTAACAAAATACCCTTAGCCTGACTTCATAGAAAAGTCACGAAAATGCGTCACTTGGTCCTTTTCTAAAGAGCAACTATATGGGGTTACTTCATTCCTGAAAAGAGTAACTAATTACAAGTGACGCGTAACTCGTGACGCTTTACTTACAAGGTTGCTTCCACACTAATGTTTTCATTTGTCAAAAAATAAATAAAATAGTACTTCTTTAAATTTGAGAGATTATTTACTTTTATGCTTAGGGAATATAAGATACAAAAGAAATTCTAAAATACTTTAGGTTTTCTTAATCGTATTCAAATGCCGCACTACACTTCAACCAGAAGGCCTGAGTTCCTTCGGAATTGGCACACGACACATGGGCGTATGTTGAGTTATTCCCAGAAAAGTCAATATCAAAGAAACGTTTCGCGGAACCCAGACACTCAGGCTAAACCCATTCAAGACTGGAGACGCCACAGAAGCAGGAAATAGGCTTACCAAAGAGGACCCTGCGCGAGAAAACGGATCGGCTGCGTATTTTTCCGCATGTCTTGGAAAAGGACATAGCACAACCATTATAAAGTATTTTACTTATTTATAGCTTAATGGAACCCTGAAACCGTTCTCTTTTATTGCACTAAAGTATCTTTAAACGTTAATCTCCCGATGTTCATAATACATAAGAAATGCGTTTGTTCTTAGCTCCAAGCAACGACTAGAGAAAACACCGACAACATTGCATCAACAAAAACAAAACAACAACAAAAAAAGTGTGACGTTTACGCTTTTGGCTCTCTTCACCAGTTAGTTTAGCGACTGGCCTAATGCGTGGCATGTCCGCTCGACAGCAATTTCTGGAATGCAGATACTGGCGCTAAGCTGAGTTTTCACAACGTGTGACTAGGCTGTCAAGTTGTTATCTGCCTGACACAGAGCCGATGACCGCGGTGCTTCCCGCCAAATAGCATCTCAACTGACGACGGTGTGCCGAGTAGTTTTGAACTCATTTGACGTGCATTAGAAACAGTAATACCTACTGGAGAAATATGACAAAACAAGTCAAATGTCAGAGCCAACCTCATCAAGTGACGTGGCATGTCCATATATTTGTAATTGCTGTAGCCTGCAAAGTTTTCCACGTTGCCAAGCTCCACCACGCCGTACAAGTGTTACATTGCGCACAACGTCAACTTCGGGAGGTTCAACGCATTTGCCACTCATACGGAGCTTGTCCTGGAAGCCCATGCGCCACCACAATTTGTTCTGACCCTTTGAAACGGGAGTCTCTGCCTCCTGCATATTTTTGTACGACAATTGGTATCTAGGTTTATTTTCTTCAGAGACACACGTCATCCTTTCCTACGGACATATTTTCAAGTTCATATTTCTGCGCATTTGCCACATTGGGTTATTTCAAAGTTCCCGGAGCAATTTTTTCTGTAAGGATTTTCAAAGGAAGTTGTGGATGCAGTTAATTTTCTTTGCGAACGTTTTTATTTTGAATACATGTGTGAGAGTGGACTGAAACGTTTATACATGGAGCTCATCGAATATCTGTTACCACTACCAATTTGTCCTACATTGACAACCGCTCAACCGGAAACATACTTTTTCAGATGTGTTAAAAGAAAGAAAATATCGCCAACAGCCAAAACTTTTTTTTTAATTGCATACATTTACATTGCTTGTTGAGACGTGGCTCAAAGACCAGGGGTATTTGTGCCATGAACCTTAAAATATGACTCCGTAACCAGCTTGAGACTATTTATTTCTTATTTATTTATTACATGTACCCTCAGGCCTTTGGCATTGAGGAGGGGAGGGGTTACAAAATTAAATGATGATAAGTAAAAAAAATCAGCAGAACCCATCCTTTGGGAATGATTATCTACGTTAATGCGAATAGCATCAAACGGTGCGGGAGTTATGCGCGTTCGTCAGGTGGCCGGCACACTCTAGATACGCCAGCCCACTCTTGAGGCGATTCTAAATTTGTTGACACTTTCACAGCCCTGCGCACGATCTCCGCAGCCCAGCACGTGCGTTTGTGTCACTTAGGAAGGAGAGCAAAGCACGCGCCATACGCACAAACACTCAAAATGGTACCGACCAGACTTTCTGGCGTCTCAGCTAGTCTCAACCAACGGTACTTAGACGGTTGTTTATATCTTTACCATCGCGCTTACAGCGCTGTCAAGCTACCGGTGCGCGCGCGTTCCATGCACGAGGGCTCATTCCGCTCTCGTGAGGCTGAGCACGGCCGCTACATCACCCTCTCCCGAGCGCGGGAGAGGGTGAGCTAGCGGCCGTGCTCAGCCTCACGAGAGCGGAATGAGCCCTCGTGCATGGAACGCGCGCCCACCGGTAGCTGTGACAGCGCTGTAAGCGCGTCCTATGGTAAAGATATAAACAACCGTTTAGAGTGCGTTGAATGACTGCCTTCATAGCTCTGTGGTTAGCGCGTCTGCCTGCTGATCAAAGGGTCAACGGTTCGAATCCCAGCCGGCGCCGGTCTTTTTTATTTATTTATCGACCCGCGGCGTAAGAGGTTAGATAGCCAGATAGATAGATAGATAGATAGATACATACATAGACAAAAAGTGCGTGAAGTATCCAAAGAATGCTATTCGCATTAAAAAAAACAGTTACTAGAAGTAAAAAAAGAGGCGTCTGTCTATACAATATTCGTTAAGGTGTTCTGGAACAGTTGGAGATCGTCTATTGAGGCTGTTGGTGCGGGAGGCGATTCCACTCTTCTGATGTGCGTGGGAGAAATAACTGAGAAAAAGCATTAGTCTTGCACGATGGGATACCGACCTTATGAACGTAATCTAATCGTGGTGAAACGTACTGGGGAGGTAAAATAAGTTCGGCGCAGAGACGGGGGTGCAAAAATAACTTGTGAAAGAGGCAAAGACGAAATGTTTTGCGACGAGATGCCGAAGACGGTAAGCCGAGGCTGGATTTCAATGTGGTTTTACTCGCAGCTATGTTATAGTTGGACACTGTTATAGTTGAACACTGTTTCCTATTTTGTACCGGTGCTTACCTCTCCTGGGACGTCCTTTAAAGGAGAATTAAGAAAGACCTCCTCTTAGCCAGTATGGAATTCGTTTTCTGCCAGTTGCATCCAAAGACGTTGTGCGTTTGACCTTTTATCCCACCCCTGCCCGTTTCGATCTGGATGACCATCGTACCGGCGTGCGGTCGTGTATCACTACTGCGTGGTGCATGTTAAAGACCCCAGGCTAGCGGTTGTACTGCACTGGCTAAATTGCTCATCTACAGCGAGTGACTCCGTCGCAACTTTAAATGGCTAACCAACTACATGCTGTATAAATATCCCCACAACCCAATTTTTGACCTTTTATTTTTGCCGGGCTTACACAGCCTTTGGCGGTGTAGGATGATCGACCGCATTGCTGAATGCCTCCGAGCTACTAAATCTCTATTTATTGAGGCGGTTCAGAAAGTTAGAAACGTTTACGAGTACATGAACGATACTTCTCACTGGCTGCAATTGCTGGATAGGTGTCTCATGGTGCCTGATTTTTAACCTGTCGCTTTGGTTTTTGTGTGTTGCATTACATATCTCAATTTCTGGAGTGTACCCAGTGACATGCTCACCCGATTGCTTGTGAATTTTTGTTTCAAATTATAATTTCCATATAATAAGGTTATTAGAAAAAGGTCGTGTCATGCTGGAAAGACAATCGCTTAATAATGTGAATAGTTTGGATCTGATTCACGCCTGGCGCAAACGCTTTTTTACTGCGATGACCTCTTAGCCCTCACTCAAAACCAATCAGCGTCGAGCATCCCGGCCACGCTTTTATCCAGGCCTCCCTTTTGGGCTCCATGGAGTACGGAACACGTAGCCAAACAACGTTTGATGTTAAAGGTAATCCAACATTTTGCAGTTTTTTCCTTCGCACTTTTTGAATATTCAGCAGCGTTAAACCACTTCTTCCTTTATTCTCTCAGAGTTGTTAGAGAGCGTAGAAGTCTAATTACTTTGAAGGGAGGTACGGAGGCAGCAATGACACATCATGCAAAATAAAGGTCCCCCACGAAATGAAATCCTTCCTACACATGCTGGTATAAACTCAAATATTTTATTTGTGTGCACGAATTTGACTTTAGTAACCGGGGGTAAAGTTTCATTATATTTGACTCGCAGACGCCTTTTTTTATAACAAACAGTACGCAGAGGGAGAACGTGTGCATGTATGTCTATATGGTGCTTTAAGTTCTTTTGTTCACCACTTTACTGTTACGAGCTGTCCGCGCGTGTCGAAGACGATCATTGAACCTAAGAGGATTTGTTTGACCCCTAATATCTGGTGCATAGAAACTCGTGCGTTTAATCAGACTTAATCATAACATCACGTCCAAAGCGCCGAAACCACACAAAGACTGAGAAAAAAAACGAAAACTGGATGTTCTCCTTGTGTGGCTTCGGAGCTTTGGACGTGATAACGAACCAAGTAGCTCAAATCGCCATTCTAATAATCGTAACAACTCTATGTGAAAAGCACCACAGAGCGACAGGACAAAGATGCGCTTGCACTGCGGAAGCGCTTTGTTGCGGTATCCACGAGTTTTCGCCACGAGTCATGAGGTACGCTTTATTCATCGACAGTATTGAATGGAAGGTTATATTACGTTTATTTAAAGTATCATATGAAGCGAAATGGTTCCAAAAGCCAAAATATTACGCGTGGAGGTACGATAAGTACGACCAGTAAATTAATTCGACATATGTTTAGGGCTTGTTTAATAAAAGAAACACCATTGCGTGGTCGTCGCTCGTTTCTAGAATTATTATTTGAAAGCCAACATAATACTTTTATTTATTTTAGTTAATGCTTCGTATGGAAGGTTTAGGTTGGGTTAGTCTTTAATATTCATTCAGAGTGTATTTAGAGTTCGTTCGGTAGAAGACACAACTAGACTCGACCATCGCCCGTTTCTCTGCAATTAACATACAAATTAAATGTAGACAAAACAGCAACTAATCTTAAATACCTATAATGTCTGAGTACTACTAGAGCGACAAACAGAAACAAACCGACACCGAAACTGACACATGAGCATGCACGCGAAGATTTTGTTGGCAGGCTTGCAATCAGTAGTTCTTACTTCACGAGCATCGAGACACTGCAAGCCTGCCTAAAGTACCTTCACGTGCATGCTGCACCTGTTTGTGGCTTGTCTTTGTCGGTTGTTTGTTTGTCGCTTTAGTCGGACTCGGGTATTATTAGTTTCCCGTTTTTGGGTTGCGCGTTTTCGGAGTTTATTTTATTAGCGAAATCGAAGGCTGTTACTCGAAGTTTCTTTTTCACCTAAAAATTTGTGTTTTTCGAAGTTTTCGCTCTTCGTCCTCTAAAAGAAAAGCGTTTTTTTTTAATGTTTAGTGTGATTGGCATGGATAGAGAACACATTTATCAAACCCGAGTTCGCATGGACAAAACAATAAGAGCTGAGCCTTTACAAAGGGGAAGGAAGGCTCAAACTTAAACGCAGGAAATACCAGACGTGGTCGAATATTGTCGTGGAGAAGTCACCCCCTCTTGTAGTAAGGGATCAAAATACATTATTTTTGTGACACTTAAGAACAAAACGGGAAAGAAAAACAGATGATCGCCAAAGTTGTCTCAGGATTCCAAGAAAAGATACAAAGCAGTCAGATTTCTACATAAGGCAGTCCCGAATTCCTAGTATGTCAGTTAAATTCGAATCATCAACATTTCTATATGCTACTGTTTTTAATATTTTATCTGATTTATCACCAATAAAAAGCAGAGCCCTAGGCATTAGTAATGTGTAGCGAGGACAAGCGAGGACAAGCGTGGTTCCTTTTAAAATTAACATTAGAAATGAACAGTACAGCTAGAAGCTATCGTGAGCGGGGACGTGAAGCAAAGGCGCTCGCTATCACTCGGCGTGAAACGATCCTTCGCTCGTCGGATGTCGGGGACCGCCTGGGGCAGGTTCCGCGCTGTGCTTGGACGGTATGAGGAACTTGGACACGAAGGGCTTCTCCGCGCTGGCGTACATGTGGCGGTGTTGCCTGTGCACGCCGAGGTCGTATGGCGTGTACAGCGGTTGGCCGTTCTTCACCTTGCGCAGGTGGTGGTAGTAGAACTTGAACAGGACGATGAGCACCAGCGACTGAAGAGAGAAAAACCAAGAGCAATGTCGTCCCAGTTCGGCGGAAGTCTCACTACAGCTGGAGTCTCGACACGGCGGAAGTATCAGCATGACCGATATTTTAAATTGACTGAAAGATTAATATCCTTCAAGTGTTTCGGTTCTTTTTTTTTAGGTTTTGGTCTGCCATGCAAGCAGAGTTTGGCCAAATTCTCCATGCAGCCGAAATCTCAGATTCGCGGCCTGTTCACACACACATCATCGTGCTACTTCACCGCTATTAGTCAGGGCTGGATCTTGCCCGGATCTTGCCGACACAGTGCTGACTTCGCACTGCTATATTCGCGACTCCAGCAAAACGAACGGCACCAAGCGGAAAAACCGGAAACCAGCCGGAACAGGTCGCTTTGCGCCTCTGGCGGCTCTCGCGGACACGTGTTGTCGGCGCGGTGGCGAACAACGTAATTTGACGAAGGTCCGAAAATTTCTTAAGTTTGCTTGAATGTTCATTAGTGTGGTAAAGCCTCAGTAGATTGTTTCCTTCCATCACGTGTTTGAAAGCCCGTTTACTCCACAACATACGGTCGCGTGCTTTCGATTTCTTGAATGTGGAAAAATCACGGAAAAACGTTTTGACTTCTTGTCTGTCTCGAATCACATTCAAAGTGACGACCACTTGGTAACTGATAAGTGGTTTCTTTATAACGATGTAGAACAGTGGATTGAGGACGACAGACGAGGTGTTTCACTGGATGGAACACCAATGTTGCAGTCAAGTGAATAGGAAGGTTCGGTAGCTGCCTTTCTTGAGTTTTGTTTTGCTCGATTAGCTTCACGTTTGAGCCACCCACGCCGGTCGGTGCGTTGGCTATTCATCTTGGCTGCTTTTCGCCGAAAAAGCCTCTGGACCAGACCGAAGGAGTTAGGCTGATTTCGCAATTACTTGATTCCGGAAAACTTGTTCGCTGCATACGATTAATGAGGGAAATTGTCTGCTTTCAAAAGGTGGGGAACGCGGCTCGCAAAATTAGAAGCTGTAACAATATTATGATCCATCGCGCCTGCAATATTTATATTATACCCCCGTCGAAGCAAGCAACAATATACGTCTGCATTGCTCAAATCGTCCGGCCACAAAAAAAAAAGAAGAAAAAAACTTTTTTTTTTTGTTTAGTATTTGAAGTCAAGTTCAATGCAGAAGGGTTCTGCGTGAATCTCGCGTTGAAGACTCTCTCCAGTTTGTCCGCATTCGTCTGCGTGATGCTGGCTAGAAACATTTGGCTGAGTTTAAGTAGTATCTCTCTGCCTGTCAAATATACTTTTATTCAGCAGTTCACCTAATAGATAGCCAACTAAGCTCGTATATCAACCCGAAGAATATACTAATATCGCTTTAGTGGGACATAGTACGTAATATAATACATAACCCGCATATTCACATATTCGTCAAAATGACTTCTCCATTGCTACTAAAACCTGAATTGAAATACGAGTATCAGCTGCTTAGTGGAGCGCCAGAGGGTTAACATGCTCCTTGGCTCAAGAAGCGCTTGCTTAATTTTCGTAATTTTGCTGCAGCGTGTGTTGTTGACCGAGCAGACGACTGGAGCTGCTTCTTAAACGCGCACACGCACAAAAGCTCGATTTCGCGGACAGGTAAGTCTCATGGTCGAAGCATGCGAGTTAGCTGAAAATTCTTCTGGGTGGAATAATTCTGTAGTCATCGCCGCTTTCCTTACCTGATCAATACTGAATAGAGTCTATAACCGTCTCTCCGGAGCTCATTGTTTCGGTTTTGAACGAAATCTCCGAAACAAAAGGTTGACATGAAAATAACAAAAAGCACCGGGAAAACAAAGCTATGCTCTGCAAGTTTATGTGCACCGGCTACACTTAACCGTCGCAGTTCAAATGTCTATACACGAACTCATCTCTGTGACGTCACGGCGCGGTGGTGGCGCGTCGGTCGCACTTCCGGTATGGGGCTGTGGGCAGAAGTCCCCATGCCAGACGCGTATTCCTGCGTTGTTTTGAAAGGAACCAGACAAAAACCTGCCTTCTCGTCAAAACGCCGCGACTGGGGCCGTACCAAAAGTGTCGAGAAAGCTTTGAAGGTCAGTTTTCACGTGCTCGGTTCGTCCGAGAATCTGGATATGTGCCGTGAAAAGGGAAAAGCAGACGCCGTCGGACAACGATTGCTTGGGCGGGAAGCACTTTGGGTTGAATTTGTTATGTTTTGTTCCAACATGAACGCCAGAAAACCGTCAAGTTGTGCGGACCATCTGCGGACTACGTTCAGTGCGTCTTCAAGTTCAAACAGCCGCCTGATTGTTCGAACTGTCGTCTGCTCTTTCAAACGTTTCTGCTTGTCGTCTGCTCTCTTACACGACGCCGGTCCGTAGACCAAATGTTGACCCGATACTTGCGATAAGAAGTAAGTGCAGGCCTCAAAAGACTAAAATTTGAAGGTTGGTTAGCAGGCTCGATGTAAACAGTAGATACAAGGAGATGTTGATCATTGTTACCAGTGACCATCACCGACTTGTTATGCCTAATTCAGTTGGTCTGACTCTGCTTGCGATTTTCAGTATCGACGTCGACCATCTCAGCTACGGTTCACGCTTTTGCAGCTCGAGCGGCGTCGCGACTAAAAATTCCGAGCGAAATCTCATCATGCGAATCAGGCTTTAGCGTACATTCTGCGGCGTCCACGCGGAATGAATCGCCACAAGTCACATTATTCACGTGAAGTTTTGCGGTGTAACGAGCCTCGGTAATTTCGCTGACGGCGCTCAAGATAGTCAGACATCACCAGGAAAACGTAGAACCAACAATTCGAACGCGAAAAAGGGCAGGGGGACTCACACTAACGGCGACAACATCGCATTTCAATGGTGTGTTTATGGGCGACGGCGAGCTTCTTGCCCACACCCGCATCGCGTATGCGCGGTGCCGGTGGCGTCCGCTAGGGCGCTCCGGGCGCTCCGGTTTGTTTGTAAACATGAGTTGGTGTATAAAATAGGGCATTAAACAACAAAACAATTTGTTAGATTGAATGCGCCACCCGTTCAGGCTGCCCGACCGAGCCGACACGACCTGTTCCCAGCCGCCATGTTTGTTTGGTGGTGGCGCCCTCTATAGGTCGCTGGAGTCGCGAATAGAAATACAGCGCTGATACAGTGCTGCATCAGGGCTGTACGAGTGATGTTCCCGTATTGATTTAGCGCTGCAGTGTATGTCTGAACCATTTTCAAGCGAAATCTTTAATTCGACTGAGTTGAGGTTTGGCTTGGGTTTCTGTGTGACTAAATGTTTCAATTCGACGTGTAAGTTGGTAGACACTTATCGGAGGCTGGTCAATGTGTACCACGTTACCACCGCTATCATCATCGTCATCATCATCATTTTGGCTTTTTTTTTTTGGGTGCTCTATCGCCATTTTTTGGAGAAAAACTATACTATTCACCGAAGCTTGGTAGTTTAACCACGTTACCAATTTTGTTTTTTATAGGAGTATTTTTCTTGTGACAACAGTAAAATGTAAAAAAAGTGCTATTCTCCTGCTCTAGGGACTAGAACATTCATCCCCAATACGACGCCGCAACAGATACACGATAATAAAGTGGGTACTGTAATAATAATTACAATAATATTAATAATAAAGTTACAAGAGAACACTGAAGCAGACATGTACAAGTTACTAAAAAAAGTAATTAAGTTAAGTTACTGAATATTGACGTCAAAAGTAATTTGAGTAGAGTAGAAATTACTCAAATAGAAAGTAATTGAGAAAATTACTAATTACCGCAAAAAGTAGCGAATTACTCTGAAGTTACTTTTGAAGTTACTTTTATGTTTTTAATGGTAAAAACAAGTACAGAGGTTTTTTACGAGTTAGCGAAATTGTGCTAGTCAAATATCAATGGGCTTGTTTTTTCACAGAAATGCTTAAATAGCTGGTTCAGCTTCTGCGTGCCTAATTGTTTTGTACTTCCTTGTTTGTTTGGTGAATGATGTACTGCGAATGTGTCATTTCTACTTTGAGGCTTAGCACTGTTCGAGCTTGATTTTTTAGACAGTGTTTGCTTGTTTACAGTGTTGCGTAAAATACATCTAAAAAGTACTTGAAGTAAAGTACAAAGTAAATGAGAGGTTATGTACTTCAAGTAAAGTAGTAAGTAACCCGGGTGCAATGTACTTCAAGTAAAGTAGTAAGTACAACAAATGTAATACGTTAATTAAAGTAACGTATATAAATAAAATATATTTCAAGGTAAAGTACAAACACTTTTAACGCAATCTTTCATGATGTCCTTTCATTCCCTATACATGCACTGTTTATTTAATTGGTGTTCATTGCTCCAGGGGTAATCGGAGGTGCATCAGTTTTTATGGAAATGGCAGCAAATATTGTATAAGGTGAAGTAGCCGCAGAATAGTTGTTTTACTCTCGCTGACGAGCTATTTGTCGCAATCAAATTAAGACACTTATTTCCATCGGTCTTACAGCCACCATCACTTCACTCAGAGAAATGACCAGATGACGTTTCGAAAGAGCGGGTTTTCACACGACGATACCCTCATTTTTGTTTTCAAATTCAAGGAATGTACATTGAAGTCGTTTTTTTTTTCGCTTTCCTAAAAATTACAAGTACATGTTCAAGGAATTTAATTCAAGTAAAGTGCAATTTTTCTAAACAGTAGCACTTTAAGTACCATGTACATAGAGTACTTCCCAACGGTACTTGTTTATTATTTTTTATATGAAAAAACGTTGGGGGAATTACTACAAGTTTCTCGAACGATCTTTGAATCCTGAAAATTCTGAGTTTTGGGAGGAAAGGCAATGCAAAAGGTAATCTTTGTGTTGCCCTTTAGCACGCGATTGTTCGAGTTCAGCACAAGTTACGGGAGCACCAGATGAGTTTCAGAGCAGGTGCTGCATTTTGTTGCCTGCTGTGTGTGCACCTCCTGCAGTGGGCGAGAGTTGCTACGTTGGGAGGTGCGGGGACCAGCCCTTTCTTCAAATGGGTCAAGTCTCCTTGAGCTTCGGGACACAAAGTAACGGCAGTCTTCGTCGCTAATCCCGCAGTTATTCGGCCTCTCTTGTGTCGTGTCTGTTCGCGTCCCGCGCCTCGTAGCAGTGTTGTTGCAAGGGCGAGGGGGCTTCTGAAAGATTTAGGGGGTTTCGGACTCTCCAAGATATTTTCTCCCCGCCCCCTTTCCTACGCCACATGCTTCGCCCTCTTTGCAAATATCAGCTGCTCTTCCAACATCGTATCTCTTTTGTGCAGGAATGTTTCTTGATAGGCAAAATAACCACTAAAATTCGAAAGTAATTTGTAACTTGAGTAGAAGTTACTCAAAAAAGTAATTAAAGTAAAGTACTAATTACCGAAATAAAAATTTAATCGAAAGTTACTAAACTACTCAGAAAAGTAGTTAAACTACAGTAACTTGAGTAGAATAGTTAAACTACGTACAAGTCTGCACTGAAGACTGCTTACGTGTAGGAAGTAGGAAGGCAAAAGCATTATAGTTCCGCGGGTGAAATATTTCCGAGTAATGTTTCTACACGTATTAAAGTTTAGGGCGACGTATAAGACAACGTCGAGTACGACATCCTAGAGATTGACTCAAAGTACGGAGCCTAGGACGACCTCTAGGACGACGTCGCGGAGGACGTCAGGGACGGCGTCTAAGACGACGCCGAGGACAACCCCTCAGACAACCTTAAAGACGATGTTTAGGACGACGTCGAGGACGACGTCATGAACGGCGTCTAGGACGACGTCGAGGATGACGTCCAAGAGGTTGACATCAAGAACGACGTCTAGGACGGCTTCTAGTACGAACTCTAGGACAACCTGAATGACGACGTCTAGGACGACGTCGAGAACGACGCTTAGAGGACGACGCCTAGGATGTCGTCGAGAACGACACCTAGTGGAGTACACTTAAGGAGGCTGTGGCGTATTTGCGTGGGCGGCCACGTTTGCCTACAGAAGCCACCGTACATGTGGACGCTGCTGCCGAAGTCGAGGTCGTAGGTGTAGACGCAGTTTCCTCACAGTCCGCCGCGCGAAGCACACAACAAGCACAGATGAAGTGTGAAGCGCACCTTATGCACACGGCGTTCCGGCGGTGACATTGCACACACACGCGTTTCTCCAGGACGCCGCTTTTTCGCATAATGGGACAACTAAGGCTTTTTCCTTAATAATCTTTATTTAGCTCAGTAAAGCCACGGCACCTCAGAAAGGCAACAGCCATGATGGCCCGCGGCACCGCGACTAGTGATGGTGATTATTGGATGATATGTACAAGGGGACGACGCGGCAGTCAACTGAACATCGCAAGCACCACGTTGTTCGAGCCTCGAAAGTTCGAGAAAGGTCAAAGCCAGTCAGCCAGCGAGCCGAGGTGAGCTTCCGCGGGCAATTCAGATGGAAAAGCCCACGCAGTTGGGTGGTGTCATCGGTGTCATGGTTCACTTCAGTCACGACGAGGAGGTCGAGGGACCGTGCTTCAGTGAGGGCAGCGGGCTCCAGGAGTTGGCCCAGGCCCAGTTTTGGTGAACCCACCGTGCTACACTTCTTTGCACGAGTGCAGGCTGGTGCGGGTAAACTGAACGTAAACACTACAGGGCATACAGGCAGCTGGTACTTGCAGGTGCTTAAAGACCTCTATATCCTTTGGCTCATAGTCAACAGCAACAACAAAAAATTATGATTTTACTCACGATCTTGTTATCTCGCTATACAAACGGAACCGAACACAAGACACAAGTGCTTTCTCTTAAATATGGAAGATAAGGCCACCAAACACAATTTAATAGCATAAAACAAGAAAATCAATGTGCCGCTCATGATTACGCGGATCATGCGATTAAACTGCCAAGTTTAGGAAAATAGTGTTTTTTTAAATCCAAGAGATGGACGTAAAGGACCCGGAATCCAAAAAAACCAACCAACCAAAACGTCGATGATGATGATGGTCACATGGTACTCATGGCCCAGCCTCCGAAAAGTGCCTCCTGTGTAGTTTCAGTTCAGCCGGAGCACCAGTGCGGCCAAAGTTTCAGGTTGACAAAAAGTTTTAATTCAGCTTAGTGTTGCTGTTTGGCTGAATTTCTGGTTAGGCCCAAAGTTTCAATTTTGCTTGAACGTTCAGTTTAATCATAGTCCCGGTAGGATTAATGTATCATATTTACTGGAAGTTTCACTGCGGCTTAGAGTTTCTAGTTGGATAGGATTGCAGGAAAGCTTAAGGTCAAATTAAAGGTTCAGTGGTTAATTTCGGTTTCAGGTTTAGTTTAGCCTGTCTGAGAGTTTCGGTCTGACGTTGGCTTACCATTTTGGCTGAATTATTATGCAAATGAGTCTCTAAAAATATTAATTAGGGCTGATTTCAAGATTGTTTTGCAGCGCCGGAAAGGTAAAAAAAAAGGGAATTGTGCTCCAAACGAAACATATACATTAGTAAGTCATGAATGCAGGTTACTAAGACAAAATTCAGTCCGACTGTATAACTGGGATTACGAGTCAAAATGGTGCTTCGAATAAAATGATAGTAGTGTCGGATCGAGACAAAACATAAAAATTGGTTTACTTTAAGAAAATAAAACTCTAATCAATAGTCGAGCTTAAATTGGTAAGCACATTCAAAATAGATGTTAAGATTACTATTAGAAAACTTAAAATGTATTTTAAGTTTACATTCTCTAGTAGAGTTTTGTTTAACAAGGCTGCAAAACTAGTGTAGATGGTCTTAGTATATCGCTTTATGAATAAAGGGTCCTTCAACGACTTGTAAACACTTACAAAAAAAGGGCTGGGAATTTTCGCAGGTGGCCTTGGGCGACTTGTGTTTTACGGGGTTTGAGAGGGCTCCCTAGTAATATTATTTCGATAGAATTGCACAATTTTATTTACAGGTATACATATACAAATTGAACGCAGTTGAAAGCGAAAAAAGTGCTTAATCTTTTTCCTTCCTTCTTTTTATTTGTATTCGTACATAATGCATGCGTCTCGCCATGTTGCTGAACCGCTAGCATCCGTCACGTTCCGCATTAGTTTGTACGCAGACGATTAGTTATGGGCGTCGTTTTAGTCTTGGTGAAATGTTTTACCGTTTGGGCGTTGTTTCGTGTGCTTATGAGATTAGAGTGTATACAAAAAACGTTGAGACGCTGCGGAAGGAGAGGATGTACATACAAGCCACCAGCGAGCCCAAGCACACCGACGACGCCTTCGGTTATGTGACGCACGGTCGGCTTTCGAAAATGTCTGCCGATATCCAGCGTATTGTGGCTTGCTTCTTCCGTTAACGTTATGTTCGTCTGCAATCAGTTTTTAATGCTACGGCTTTCGTGTTCTTTTTTGGCTCTGGAGAAAGCTTGACGAATGACTTCGTCCACAACGGAGCTCAGTAAGTATGGCCGGGGATATAGAAAAATACTAAATTGTGTATTGTACAAGAAAATCGAAGCTGCTCAAGATCAATTTAGCCTAAACGATAATCTGTCAAAAATCAAGCTTTGGTGCGAGGTCCATAGTTACCCTAAAACGCAGAAAAAAAACCGAAAAAAAAACCGAACAGGACAACGAAGTGTTTGTCGTTCTGTCCCTTTTAATATTATTCCTACGTCTCAGGGTTACTATAACTGTCATTCACAAGCTCGCTTGGTTTTTTTTTAAACTTTCTTCACTTTTTGGTGTGAGGAATGGCAAATGCTGCTTAAACTTCAGAAATCGCTCTTTATTTCAATAATGAGAAAAAAGCAATTCTTAAGTTATGGTGATTCCATAGCTGATATAAAACTAGTCAGCTTAGAAAAAAATACGTATTTGGGATTGACGTTTACGAGTGATTTACGACGAAATAGTGACGTCTGAAATGTTTGCACGAAAGCTAACCAGACACTCTGGTATCTAAGAAGAAATCTCGCAAGTGGTCGGCCAGAAATATAAAAAAGAAAATATGGCTTATGAAACTTTGATGAGACCTGTTGTCGAATATGCAAAAATAATATGGGATCCAAATACGGTAACAAATTCGTCGAAACCCGATGAAGTCGAACGGCTTGCATCCAGGTTCATTTTTAACAAATCGTTCCCATTTACTCACTGAACTTAGTAGAGTTGCCGATAAAAATATTTTCCAAATCCTTCGTGGTTTAGTTAAAATTGACAAGAATAATTACACGAATGTGCGCTTTGGTCTATGTACGCTACACCGTCAAAGTATGAACATTAGGCAGCCAGTCGCTTAAAATGATTGTTTTAATTTAGTTTCTTTTTCAGGAGAATTAGAAAATGAAACAAACTTCCTAATGAAAGCGTTGTTTTAACAAATCTTTATGGTTTCGGGAAAAAAATATAAAAAGCAAAGCGTGTGACAATGAGCCACGAATTTTTGATTTCTTACGTGTCTGTATTTACTGGTGTTTTTAGAAATTGTGTGTACATAAATATTTTTATAGTATATTAACCCTCTTGTAATAGCCTTGCATAAACTCCCTATATCAATACATAAAAAAATGGGGCAGCTTAAACTTAACTTGGCAGCATCCACAGGGACCATTTTGGCCGTCGACCGGTCGACTTCTTAATCGCCGACTCGTCTTTTTCGAATAAAAAACCGGTGCGCATAAATATCAAGCACGAGCCGATGGTCTGTTACGTTGCCGACTACTCCGGCATGCGCAGTTGATCACAACGCGAAAGAACTCGTGCGAGCTGGAAAACACCGCCTCCGCGCATAGAAAGACACAGGCGGGAAAGTTCATCAACATGATGTTCAACGATATTTCGAACCGGAATTACGTTACGTGAAACCACCTTATAAAACAGAGCTTATTCATTGAAAAAGCGGAGATCAAATGTATATTAATTACCTTAAAAACGGCGTAAATGAAGAAGAAGACAACAGACGAGAAGATGGAGTTGCTCTGCAAAAAATAAAAACACACAAAAATATAATTTGTTGCTCACACTACGCAATGTTCTATACACGAATATAGGCAAAATCAATAGTGAGGAGAGTGTGTGGCAGACAGATCAGATATTAAAGAGCATACCTTGGAACAACTTAAGACTCGGTAGGCTTCATTTTGGCCCGTATTTCACACTGGGCCTGGCAATGGCCAGGTCAATTCCCAGGGACTCAAAAGGAAACGGTCAGCTAGACGCATAGGGACAAAACACAGACAGGGGAAACAGAGGCATGCACAGCGGTGTGTATATGTCTCTATTTCTCCCTGTCTGTGCTTTGACCCTATCGTTCTAGCTGACCGTTTCCTTTTGTATTATGTACCAACAAGCTCAACTTAAGCCTGTTATCCAGCGACTCCGAAGAATGGCTGACACTCCTGCACAATGCGGAGCGCAGTTCGTCTGCTTCTTGCTCAACGGTCGTAGTGACGTCAGAAATCCGAGCTCTGATTGGAAGGATAGTGGGTTGACCTCGATGCTAGCTGCCCTGAGGTCTACCCGCTATCCTTACAATCGGAGCCAATCGGAGCTCGGCGTTCTGACGTCACCGCCAAGCCTGCGCAAAAAGCATAGCAGCTTGCGCTCCCCAGAGTCACTTGAGAAACGCAGGGTGGGGCTTATTCTATTCATACTTGTTTGTTTGTGGTTGGTGCTTCGCCGCATTCTGATTGGCTACTGCCGCAATCATTTTGGCTGAGGAGAAATAATGAGATGCATGGGGCTCGCCCCGCCCTGCTTTCTGAAACTAACAGTGGCTATGTCAGATGTTGCTGAGTAAGCACGGCCCTTCGGACGCTGAAAAGGGCTTCCCCTGTGAAGCTCCAATGGTATTTGCGACTCGAACTGCCTATAGGTGGTGCCACTCGTTTCCCCAAGTGGCGGTTATAAGTGAGGGTCGGAGTTGCGTTGTAGTGTATCAGTTGCTGAGCCCTGCATAACGTGCTGGCTTTACTGAAAGACACAAATTATCCTCGCTTATACGAGGATGCTAGGGTGTAATGCGCGAAGGTCACTTTTTTATCCTGAAAGCAAAAACGGTGTTTAGCGCAATATTTACGTTATGAGGCACTTTTTAATTCAGGAACGAAGTCAAAACTAAATTTTTTTTGGACTTAATTTCTTGGTGAACAAAATTGTGCGCCGAAACTTTATTTTTGTGAGATATATGTCCAATCCAGGAACTTAAAAACATTTTGGAGAGTACAATGTCCCTTTTAAGGCTTCCATACAGCTTAGAGGTAACAGAATATTGCATTTGTTGAAACGTTC